>JARQTG010000393.1:274053-369463 GCA_030142615.1 Syrista parreyssii
GTCGCGCCAGAGCAAGTGAGAGAGAAGTATATGATCAAGTGAATATACCTCAGCAGATAGATGAGAAGAAGATGAAGCAGTGACGAATGAATCACAACAGTGATCCAGAGAGAGAGAGAGAGAGAGAGAGGGTGGTGGTGAAGAAAGGAAGGACGCGGATCCAAGAGCTCGATACAGGAGATCGACTCTCGGAAGACTGAAGCCCCCCGCTAGATCCTTCCGCATACCAGTCAGTACCCCCACTCACTCAACTACCGATCGGTAAGCGCTGCTCTCCTGCGGCCAACTTTTCAATTACAATTTCCACAGCAATCGTGGATTCTACGTCCTGTTCAGGGGCATCTTTACTGTACTACTCTTAAGTACACAGAAACAACTCACAATAGATGGCAAGATTCTCGACAAAGTTGAAAATCATTCGAGCTTCTAAAACTTTGCCATTTCTTTACGATTCCTCCAGCCATTTTTGCGTAATCGACGAATAACAACCATTTCGCGCCACT
The DNA here is from genome assembly GCA_030142615.1 of Syrista parreyssii. NCBI lineage: Eukaryota > Metazoa > Arthropoda > Insecta > Hymenoptera > Cephidae > Syrista > Syrista parreyssii. The sequence goes on from JARQTG010000393.1 coordinate 274,557, forward strand.
GCTCGACACATTTCCCATTATGCATAGCAAGACTAGAATACCTAATTCTATAATACCTTAATGTATCAGTATGTCAGCCTCCTGTAGTACACACAAAAATACCTTGTTCATTTATCTTACGAGCAACGAACACTACCTGTAAGTAAATTAACGACAAACTTAAACACGTACTGATGTACCCTCAGTCGGTATTTATCCAACGAATGCTTACGATTCCAATTACAAATTGAATTAACTATAACAATTTTTTTGTATAATTCATAACCCCCGCAAGAGCAGCAGTCAAATATATCTGTCTGCGAAAGTTGTATAAATCTAGGTAAATATTTCACTTGTAAAATAGTCATACATAAGAACAATAACGGAAGGTTTGAAATTCTTAAGAATTTATTGACTTATCAATACTTACCTTTGTAATGTTAACTCAAATGCATATTTCAGAATTCCAATTGAAAAGAGTATACGATTATCGATCATACATAGAAGCAAGATAAAAATTCCATAATGACTTATCGTTCTCGTTACTTAGCCTTTCTCCAAATTTAACGAGCAGACAATCCCTAGCGACGAGATGCCCAAAAAAACATTGCCTATAATACACATGCCGTTTAATTCTCTCGTAAAACTGCAATTGCGCTTTATACCAACCAAACAGTAGATACCTACGTATAGGAGTGTAATGCCTACGATAACTGTAAAGCCCCAACGTGAGCTATAAAGTAATTACCCGTTTTGCAAGTCGCAATAACTATAACCTACACAATGTTTACACTCATCGTAATTAGCAATTACGTCGGAATTTCGGTCGTTTAAATATACGCAAAAACATTGCACGGACGTTTTGTTTTAGTATTCCGAGCATTGGCCTTTCTTCAACCTCGTTTTCATAATAAGCATCGCAATTCTTATTCGACTTGACAAACATAAGTAGAATGGATTATAAATTTACATCAAGTGTAATTTCTTCTGTTTCACTTCGACACAATTTTTTGCATATATGCATCGACACGGTTCGCTGTCGATACGTTATCGCGGTCGGTAAAATTTCAACGGTTTTACAGTCTCGTCACGACCGACACTGTTCGTTATTTCTAACCAGATCAGAACTCGGTGTTTTTCATATCGCGAAAGGGAAAACTTATTTGCTCGTTCGAATCGAGTGAATTTAAAGGATTTACTGTACGAGCTACAAACGATGCACATCCGAATTTTTTCCAAAGTTACATCAATCTTTCGCTTCCTTTTCTTTTTGCTTCAAAGGCATCGCTTACTCCGATGCCAAGGATCCTCGTTTCTCAGCACACTGAAATTCCGCAGACTCGACAATGGCGCGTGAGAAGCTTCTCTGTAGGGACTTGAAAAAAAAGTGCATCCTCTTAAACGAATCGCATCTAGGTATATAAAGACTATGGTATAGTCACGAAATGACAAATTAGATTTAGAATTCGCAAAAGGAACACGTGCTTCGTTCGCATTTGCAATTCCAAGGATTTCTTACGTGTGCGAATTTCACGTATAAAATAAACCGGTATAGAAGCCGAACTCTAGGAGCATTAATAAATTATTTGAAAAATAAGAAATTATACAAATTTCAATAATTCCTTCGCGGATCAATGATTAGAACGGAGTATATATAGTCGATCCAGATGAAATGCTGACCGATATCATTACAGCCTCAACGTATCTATACTAGTGGCTGAATAAATTATTAATACTTTATATTACGTAATCTCCTTGTCACGCATCGATACGTTACTGGTTTTGGTGACAGTTCCACGAAAAGTCCTAAAATTTGTAAATTCCATACGATTTTATCACATGACAACAAACCCACGTGTCTCTGAATCGAGTATAGAGGTGCTTTTGTTGCGTCTTACGAGTGCAGCGCTGCACTCGCGAATGCACCCAAGTGCAGCAGCACGTGGAGAATAAGAGCAGGAAGAAGAAGAAGAAGAAGAAGAAGAAGAAGAAAAAGAAACAGGAAGAAGAAACTGTTACGTTTTATATAATCATAAAACGGGTTATGCGCTTTAACCGATCCAGGATCATCGATCCTGCCAAAATGTTGACGCATCGTAGTGCCGAGTTTCTTTCTCTCTCTTTCTCACTTTATAAATCTTACGTAATTCACCGGGATAGGCATGTTAATTCCAACAGCAGAAACCGCAATTGCACGTTCAAACTCATTTCCCTCTCTTCGTTTCGTCATACGTTCACCATGGTTCGCTTCAAAGTCCTACCGTGCCCCAAAAGTCCCTAGGACGTTATCGTAACGCAAATAATAATTTTCTAACCCTTTCAGTGACAAGTAAAAAATCCCTAAGCACTAGAAGCAATCGAAAACACCAGACGAAGCCAAGAGTTAACCTCGAAATCGTTTTATAAAATTAATAAATATTAACCAGTCGTTGAAAAACACCTGAAAATATCTTTAAGCGTTAAGAATTATTGCTTGCTGAATTATTTGCAAAACATATCGATCAGTCCCCTCTCATATTTTAGCTTAGAGGCGGGAACTCTCGTGTCTTTATTACTACGTATAATAAGCGCACAACTTCAGGTCACTTTCCAACGAGCGAACCACGGCTGAAGTCCCTCAGTCGCAGTTAGGACTCTCGCCCAGAAGTCTGACGTTCCTTCATCAATTTTAACGTCGCTACGTCTATTAGCTAAGCGTCGGAGAGACGTCATCGTTATGAACGAGCAATTATAAACGAGCCTCGTAATTGCGTCCACTTTCGTTTTAACCTCTATGAGTTCCTTTCGTGACCCGGAAGGAACACTCGTGTAACTCCTGCAGGTCGTAGCTCTATGCTGGCCAGGTGTGTACAGGTAAGTATTCACTCCAGTATATGGCCAGTCGTCAGCTTGGTAGGCTGCCGCTGCTTTCCGAGTGCGTTCAACTCGGGACTCTGGAGACGAAAGGTAAAACCCTTGAAGCCTAAGCGCCTTACGTACTACTGCACTGGGTAGTGGAGCCGACCAGGAGCAACGTGGTTATTATTGCGTATCGATACGAGTGAATTTATAGAGATAATTAAAAAGTCATTAATTTTTTTGCAAAAAAATGTGTACAGTGATTATTTTATGATTAGATATATATGTATATATATATATGTCTGTGACTACTGTGCAACATTACATTTTTTGTTATCAGCTTGTAACATTCAAGAATTATAACCAAGCTGTGATTTGGTGAGTTTGATAAAAATTTTATTGATTTTGAGTAAAAATCAAAGAATTAGTGATTCATCTTTGCTGTTATTCATGCAATTGATTTTTTTATACGTTTTTTTTTTTTTATCGGTAATTATAATGGTGTTGGGTGATAGTAATTTAGTACGAAAAGTTTTATTGTGTCAAAGGTCATGGGTTTTCGGATCTTTGTTAAGACACATATTTGTAGCAATGTATCTGTAGTAATGCGAATATTCGAAATTGAGGTTATAAGGCTAATACGAATACCTGAGCAACGATCCGCGATAATCTCCCATTCCGCGGACGAGCAGTCGAAATGCGATTCGAATTTGAAATCGGACGACCTATTTTGCAGTACGAGGTATTCGAAAAATTGGCCTTGTTTATTCGATCGAATTTTACATTTCGACTAAATTAAATCGATCCTACTAGGATCTGTATTGGGTCGATACTGTATGTGTTACATATATCGATATGCTGTTTCGTACAGCATCAATCAATATAGCCGATCGCGTGCACGAGAGAGCAGAAAATTTCGCGTGTATCTCAAGACTGGTTATCGTATGTCAATATTAACGCGCAGTCACAAATTTTATTAATTTTCGTTTTTAATTGACAAAATTTACCAAACGGTATATTAATACTACTTCCGTAAAAAAAAATGACCAAACCTTCTTCCCACGCGTTAAGAAAGTTAATTAATGGATGTTATCCACGTGATCACTGGAGCCTTCGCCCATTATAACTAGACTGTTATCCATTGTATTCGCTCTTAGCTGTATAACTAATTACTATGTACGAAAGACCGGAACGCGATGGACGAATACTTGGTTTTGCATTATTTTATCTGGTTAAACATCAGTGGAGTTACGAAAAAAAAAAATTACTTTCACAGGGTTAAATTCCCTAGACGAGGATAAAGTATTGAAAATCACTAGCCGTCAACTGTATTACTCAAGATCGCTAATTAGCTAAAAGAACCACACAAGAAATACCAAGTGATTTTAACCTGCATACTGGTACTGTAATTTTAGACTATCGAAGTAATAACGACAAAAATACAATCTTGTCATTGATAAATGTATATATTACAGATAACACTTTCAGCTGTCATAGCCTTAATGACTTTACTTATACAGATCCGTAAAGTCACGCGTTGCGAGCAATTAAATTGATAGGAAGGAAAAAAAAAACATTAAAAATATAACCAGCACCTGGTGCGGTTTCTGTGCATAAACATTGTTGTATCGCTTAAGGCGAATATCTATTTGGTTTACAACATTCTCTTGGAAAGGGCACTTGCAGATATATATATATATATTGCAGTGTTACGTTGCCAACGGTGATTGGCATATCAGCTTTATATTGGAAGGGTTTGACTTTATCACGTAACTACGTATGATCGACAGACACATGTGAGTACGAAAATTTTGAACGAGTTCAAAAAATGGTTGAAATTGAAAAAAAATAAATCTTCCAGTATGTAGACGGATAAATAATGTAATTTTGTATCTGTAACATATATATAAATAAATAAATATTAGTATTTTCTTAAATATGAAAATATTGATTTCACTATCTCTTTTCTTTTTCACTCTCGAATCTACACGTTGTTTCTATCTTCGTCTTACTAGGACAAACGCTCGAGAACTTTATAGATACTCTCGCTTATTACATTGGCGCACGTTATTTCAGTGAATTATTATTTTCTTTCTTTAGACCCTCTTCTATACGCTCCAATTTACATTGAAAGTAAAGAAACACACATGACACATGTGTTTCACCATCCACACGTATCCGACCTTTATTTACATTTCTCGTTATTCCATTAATGCTCAAACCGTTATAACATACCAGATACATAGAAAATTTCTGAGTTACCTAAAGACCCACTTTGAGTTAAGAATACAATATATATATACATATATAATGCTTATGATAGATATATCCAAAGGTACATGCACATTATATATAGTTAGTAGGGTCAGTATAGGTTTTTGCTAGGAACAAACTAGAACTCGAAAAACAAAAAGCAAATACGTTAACGTGTCTATAATATAGCAGAACTGGAATGAGAAGTCATCGATAAGAAGTTGATACTCGCTGGAAGCCAAGATCCGAGAGTCGAAGTTATTTTCTTGCTCAGTTGAATTCTAGCCGGTAATTTAGCCGGATTGTCGTTAGACACGTAGCGGAGACGGTGCTCTGGTAAATAGCTATACGAATTGATGGGTTTACGTCAGCCTCCAGTATTTATTCACGTTATTCGTGGCTTCGAGGTAAAATACTGCACGACATTAATGACAATGGTCGGCACTGCGAAATAATGTAATTTAACCGATGTACGTAGTCTGATTAAGAATTAATACGAAATTAACGTTATTCGTAATTAAGATGAAAATTCAATTTGAGAAAAATCTCATGTTTATCGACTTTTTTTTTTCAAACAATTTTCCACTAGTTTTATAGCTTCAAGTAACGAACAGATTTTGCTGCATCATTGCCCGGCTATCGAGATAATAGATAGGTTGCTGTAGAGTCAAGATGAGCTGTTTCCAGCATCCTCAAGGAGAGAGATAAATCCAACCGCGATACAGTTTCGTTCTACTTAACGCGAAACGATCATAAACTTCTGAACGGTTCGAATCTTTCAGGGATTTTCAGTGTAGGAATTGTTCCTGTATTGGTTAGTGAGAATTGATAGATCTGGCAGCTAGAGGAGGCCAGGGTTTTTACAAATATATATATATATACATAAATTTGCAAATTGGAGTGTCAGTAGCTCTTACGATTTTCGCAAATAAAACCGGAATCCATCGTAAGTGTGGAATTTGCGAAAAGGATCCTGGGAAAGACCTCGATTCCTCGAAACTAGCATTGTATATCCGCCTTTATAATGATCCCGTTTGCTAAAGTCATTCGCAAAACCCATTTATTCGGCAACCCTTGTCCTCCTCGGTTTAAATGGCAATGTCGTGGTACCACGTGGTTGCTGCACGTTCAATGTTATATTCGACGTACGTGTATATATATATATATATATACACACACGAGATGCTCGCGGGTTCTTACCATAGTCAAACCGTTATAAACTGTTCAGTGAGAAGGATTCTATTGATATTCATCTGGTATACGTGGGGCCATGTGGCTCCGTCATCTTCATCGTATAATACTGAATTCCATCTGTCATATCTGATTCGACGAGAAGCATGCAAACTGGATAAAGTAATAGTAGTTGATGTCTGGATGAAATTAGCATAGTGGAAAATCGTGGTACTTATTGCCTCTAGTCGGGTTATAATCTCGAACAAGGGTTATCGTGATAACCAGGGAATAATGTGATAACCATTGTGATTATGTAATTCCTAAAATTGTATGTTTTGTGAAAAATTTTTTCATCTTGTTAATTCAAATCTACTATGCGTTACTTGATTTTTTGTTTATAGTGAAAACATGAGAAAGGCATTTTACACGCGAGAAGAAGACTCTGAGAGAATTCATTTGTATTATAGTCGTGATACCTTCTCTTTCGGTTACTTTCTACTGTCTGCTGATTTCTGGCTGGTCCATGTCGAAGTCGTTGTGCGGTAGAATATTAGTCTGACGAAAATCGATTTCAACGATCACCGAGTAGGAAGTATAGGAGCGTGATAGATTTTCGTAGGACGGCTATTTTGTGAGATATTTATAATTTATCATGTAACGAGTAGATGAATTGACATTATTTTGGAACGGTGATGATTTTTAATAAAAAAATTACGAATGGTCCAGATCATCCAACGGATGCTGGGCACACGTGTATTCATAGTGAAAGCTCAATAATCGTACGTTGAACTTGATGATTTGTTTTGATCATTATCAAACGTTAGAGGAATGGCAAATTCTATTATTTCTTTTTATTATTAATCTTGACCGATCCTCTCATTTATTTATATCGTACAGATATTCGGCCATTTACGTAATATAATAATAAATCTCTCTGTTTAAACTCAATAAAATCTTCTTTAGATCCTTTCAGAGAGATGGTCCGGTCGAGCGTGACGTTGTCGTATGTTCCACGAATGCCATTCGAGCATGACTATTCTTTATAGATTTTGATAGATCCTTCGATTACGATCTATGAAACTGTCTGTAGATCCGTGATACGTCATGGTTATTTATCGTAATTAATCATTTCTCTATTGATAAATTACGCAATCTAGAATTTTTCTATAGTATACATTATGTTCGATTATAATTATAATCTGATCTGATCACACAGATAATGGCTGCATAGCTGATGCTTTGATCAATTGCAGATTTCGTTACATTGTTCATTATGTCAATTGTTTAATTCGTTATTATATCTGTCCCACTATACAGTCAGAAACTTGTTTCAAATTTGTATATACATATATTTCATAGTTATGTAGCACAAGATTATTATGTTCATGTGTAACGCATCATGCTGGGGTTCTTGACCCTTCCTATTAAGAAACACAATATACATTCCTAAGTCGTGGACTCAAATCGTATGACGGAATTAATATTTCTAGACTTTCTTTCCTGACTGCATACCTGCACGAGCAATAAACGCGAATATTAAAAGAAATAAATTAACAAAATGAATCCTGTTATAATTTCGACTATGACAAAAATTTATTGTCACAAAGTGAAAGACACTAATTTTTCATTTACGTAAATATACTGTAAAAGTCATTATTGACTTGGACAAATGGCAGATAACGACTGGTATAGATTTTTTTTTAATTTGCTACTCTTGCTATTTTATTAATTCCAGCCAATGAACGCTACGCGAGAAATGGTATATTGGAAAAAAGTTTATTGTTAATGTACAAAAAAATTATTGAAAAGACAGATTTGTGGCGCATTAAAAAATCATTAGATCCGGATGATCGGAGAGAAAGGGGAGAGGGGGATGTAAAATCATTACAGACGTCACTTTTAGTGGCTATTAAACATCCTTTCGACCTATTCCACATTTTTAATGTTGTCTTCAATGTTCGAGGCGTCGACCTCGTAGATCATTGGCCCATTTTTAATATCTTTACATCTGTACCTACTTGCATCAGGACCGTGTGAACATGACATGTAGAATGTTTGTTATTATTATCATAAAAAAAATCAAACACGTACGATGAATCTGTAGGAAAATGTTTATGATGAAACAATTAATCGTTATGTAACCATGTAAGTGGTATTCGCGTGGGTCTCAATTATGCAAAGCTTACGATGCTATTTTAAAAAGCGTCATAACTCATGGCTGATCGGTGTTCGCGTTAAAAATTTGAGGAACACAGACTTCCGGTTTGCTTAGCTGTTTCTCTTAAAGTTCACATTCTCCATTTTAACGTTGCGATCATAAAGGCATCAAATATATATATATATATATAATACTGCAAATTTGTATAAAACACGTGTCCGCGAGACGCGACTCCTCTTAGTTACATCACAGTACCAGATGAGTTTCCCAAGATATCCGTGAAAGAATGATATATCAAATTGATAGAAATTTAAAATATAAAATACATAACCATAAATCCGTTAAGTAATTATAAATTTCAAATTTACGGTCATTTCATTTTTTTAATTATCCGCACGTGGTGTATCGGTCTCAATCGACACCTCTATATCTTTTTTCATTATCATATATATCTATATACCAAGTATTAGGTCAGACTGTCGAATATCGATTGTTACGTGACCCAGTCGAAGATTGCAACGCAATTTTCTATTCATTTCGTTGTCGGTGAGAAAATGTTGCGTGAAACCGCACACGCCGTATTCTCGAATTTTCATTGAATTCTGTCACGTAGCGAACGAGTTGAACGTTAAGCGGGTCTTTCGTTCGGTATTCCGTACGGGCAGGACTAGAGAAAAGCAATACCAAGGCTTCGGAGACCTTGCGCGAGTGAAGTTTAAGTGGCAGGTATATACGAACGAGAAAAGTAAGTTTTGCATTTATTCAAAGTCAGCTTATTTGGATGGAAGTAAATGGACAGTGATTTCGGTTACGTAACGCATGAACAGTGGAGTTAATAATTTTTGCAAATTTTTTTACTTCAAATATTTATTAACGTGATATCATGCAGGTGTATAATTAATTATTCCATTGAGTATGTGCAAAAGAAATGGAAAGTTTAGATACATTAATAACAGGAACGGATGTCAGTGGGAGAGGTTATATCAGTGCCGTAATAATTTCGCAACTTTATAATTATCAGAGGTTAATTCGCGATATCGCGGGAAAACTAAGGCGAAACAGCTCTTACGTGATATATGTAACGAATTTGTAATTTTTTTTTTCAAAATGCATTTTTCAATGCATATTCAGGGATGCGCTTGCAACGAGCGTATTATTGCAATTGCGAATAAAATATACTATGTGTTTTAATAATAATCTTGCAATCTTTCTCTCTCTTCTTCATTCTTACAACTCGACCGGCAGTCGTGTGTTTCAGTAACGATTAGTTAACGAGTGGCAATTAACAAATCCAATATGCAATAATTTGTAATCCTACCTTTGACTATGATTTCGCAGTGTCCCATATCGTAACGCCTTTGAGATGCGTTTATTCCACATGCTATTTCCTCATAGCACGTGCAAACGGGCGTTCAGAGACCCACGCAAGGAAAAAGTATCAGGATGCGCACGCAATTATGGATGGCGATGAACGTGCGTGATGCGCGTGCATGAATGCTTAGTATGATTGGAGGGGATTGCGATTTTTGTATAATTGCAATATAGTAACCATAGTAGGATCAGGTAAAATTCGTTAATTCAAAATGAAAATCATTCATGTTTGAAATAATGGGTTAATATTTGGCACTGATATATGGAGAAGAATATATATGTATATATTATTATTTTTATATAATTTTTGGATCACTCATATTATGGTGTAATGGCACACTGAAAAATTATAGTATTAAGATTAATGGTTCCGCGTACGTTATTATTATTTGATCTCATTATATAATTGTTAACTATTTTTGGATCTCTTTAGGTTGCCTCTAATTCTTTTGATTTCTTTTATACGTGTTTATCGTCATTCGTGAATGCTCGTTTCCTTTCGCTTGGGATTGCCTGAGCGTGTCTAACAGCTTATACTTAAATCGGTACTCGGTGTATGACTTTAATAAAGAATTGATAGTAACAAATTGACAACAATAAAAGAGCAATTACCTGCTCAGAAAGGAGAAAGTACTGACCCTACTATAATTATTGCCACATCTGTCACTTTTACGTCAATTCCACGTTATACTCGATGCAAGTGCAAAGTGTTATGTCGGTTTGACATAATATTCGTATGTTGGTATCAAATAATGATAGTATTGATAACGTCATCCCACGTGTCTCGGATGTCAGTCAATGCGAATTGAACTCCAAGACTCCCCTTGGTATTTCCGAGTTTTCATCAAACATTGCTCAATCTGTCGCCACAATTTCTTAAGGACTCTCGTGCCTTCGTTTACTTCGCTCAGCCACTTCTTTTATCATTCGTTTTCTCTCCGGTAACGTCATTCGCGTCAATTAAACCATACCGTAGGAATTCTCTCTCCGTGAAACTGAAATTATCAGAAGTTCCCCAATGACAGTGCGAAAATACGATGACGTAACCAAAGGGATGATTTCATGATGCTTACATAGCATAAACGAAGAAATTTTTTAAAACGCTATTCATTCCTTTACGCTTTCTCTAAATACTCATCTTGCCACTCGAAAATCGATAAACGATACGATAATTTTGCTATCGGTAATTATCGATCGGAGACGAGGATGCTCTTGGGAATGTCAATTTTTTTTTGTCAAAAATTTTTGACAGCTATTACGTTGTGGGAAATGTGTTTTTTTTTTGTGCTTTTGGGATACAACGTGACCGGAAGTGATACGGTTAATTTTTTTTTGACATTATATTCGCGCATATATCCTTGCATTCCTTTGTCGTGTGAAACAAGAAGGAATATTGGATCGGTTTAGATCGATGGTCTTCAATTACTAACGCCTCGAAGGATTCCATTAAACGTGTCCTTGAAAGTGCGATCAATCTCGCGTGCCCGTTGGGGATTTTGCCAAAATGTAAATCGACCGTCATTTAACGCTTTCTGAGGAATATCTTTATGGCGTGTAGAATCGCGTGAAATTCGAGGAGGGAATAATTAGGTTTGACGAGAGTCTCTTCGATTATCATTGATTTTTATTATGAATTGACAATACGGTTATAAATGCATCATGTATCAAAAGTCAAAATTGTTATAGCTCGTTGCTAATGCACGTTGCGTCGGTAAATCAGCTATGACGACTATAAAAAGAACCCGCTTCTTGTACAAAGTTATGATAGAAATATTTTTGAAAACAAGGTAAAAGCATAAACGTCATTCGAGAAAGACGATTAAGATTAATAATGAAAGTTGATGAATACAAAATTTAATTATAATAAAATGAGCGGCTGATAAAAAAAAATGTTATTCAGTAGTGAGAAATAATATTTTTATCGAATTAATGATTTTTGATGATTTTTCATATTTTCATGAGATTTTACCGTGATCTTTTAAATCTCAAGCAATAAGGATATTTTTAGGCATGATCGTGTAGGATTTTTTTTACTCATTTCATCTTTTTTCTCGGAATCGATTTTCCACGGTACAGGAAGTAAGAATGAAAGTTCGGATCATTTCAGTCGGATTAACAACCTTATCATTGTAACTCGGGTGACTAATCAATTCAAACCTCACAGACCCACCGAATGACAATTGTTCATATAACCCAGACTAACTTGCAGGATAACGAAGATTTTGGATGTAAAACTGTGGTTTTTAATGTTTCCATAATAATATCCTCTTTTCAAAAATTGTCTATAAAATATAACTAATAACAGTAACCAGCGATATACTTGATAATAAGCCAAAGGATATCTAAATCCAAAACAGAAACAATATATTTCTACTGAATCATTAAATATGTACCAGGGTAGTAATGACGCCATCTTTTTTTTTCAAGAACTCCACAGAATGGATACTTAGGGCACTTAAAATTTTTCGAGATACTTGCCAAGCCCTTTTCACATCCAAAAGTTATTACCAACTTTACAAGTTATTTATACAGCCTCGATAAATTTATATAAAAATCGCAAAAAAGTCGTGAAAAAATATATAACCCAGATTCAAGATCAACCCGTCATGGTAAACACGTAAAATCTTTGTACCTTTAAAACCCCAAGTCTGAAAAGATCCAACGGTCCAATAAGTAAAGACTTGGATGCTGCCATAAGAAGATTCACGATCTTCTCATGGACCATTCAACGTAACGGTACCAGTAGTAAGAGCAATTCCGTACCGATGCTTTTAGTTCCTAGAGTTACCGTTACAGGCACTGCTATATCAAATATTCTACGCCAATGCCAGTAGTAGCGACAGTGTCGTAGTCAGATGGATGCTGTTAAAGTTCCTCAATCTTCGTCGAGAGTGAAACCGTCTCGCATTACAGATGAAAGCGAGGCTAACCAAGATCCCACCTGTCCGGATCATCTCATCCTCGGAAATTTTCGATCCATCGTGAAAATCAATCAACTACGAAAATTTTCAATTGGACACAGAGTACCCGTCGGTCCATTAGTGAGAGTCAGATGAATTTATGGCTCTAAGTGATTTTGAAAAAAAAATACTACGAGTTTAAAGCACCGTCCGTTTCATCTTATTTCCTATAGTTTTGCTCCTCGGATTTGGTCCTTTCGATGTCGGACAAATTACCTGACTTTTTTTTTAAATCATGAATAGGAATCTTTTTTGTCTTTGATCGTAAGAGACGTGAACGTAAACTATAAATATCGAAGTGACTTTCACAGCTATAAGAATTTCATTATTCGAGGCTTGGCGCGTACCTACCGCACCTCTCGATACTATCGTTAAACAGCCTCGGAGCTTCGATAAAAACTAGACCTAAGGTTAGCAGGCTGGACCATTAAGCTACATTGAACTGCTTATAATAATTTATTATCCCAGGGATTGAAAAATTGGAAAAATGTCTCTTTCTAACGAGCGAAAGATAAGTGAGGCTCGATTCGTCTAATCGCTAGTTAATTTTCGAATTGCCTGATACCGCCTTTAGAATAACGTAAAAGACAATTTTATGATAATGACAAGTATCATTGAATATAATAAAGTGCGGTTTGTACAGTAATAATAATACTGCAATCATTTACCCACATCGTCCATTCCTTCTCGTAAGATCCGCTACTGTCGTAGATTAAATATTACATTAAATTCAAAATGACACACGACGTCGATTCGCTGTTAAAGCGAAAACGTCGATTCTTCCTGAAAAGTAACTACAATTATAACGAGTGAAAGTAACATTGTTGTTAGACACTTATTAGATGTTTTTCATAACCTACAGTCCCCTCGAGCTTTCTACAGTTAATATTTTGGTATCGATAAGTTATCAATTCTTGAATTATTTTTAATTGTTATATTAATCTTGGTGTGATATAAAAAAATTATCTTTTCCCTTCTCTCACTATGAACGACACTACGTTCGTACATTGGCGAATACAAAATTTTATTTTTAACACTCGCTCTATCGGCTCTCCTGCGTACTATAAAAAATATCACAATTTAATGCGTGCCGAGTAAAGGCAGCTAAGTAATGACCACGTGTGCTCCCAAAAGCATTATAGTAAACATATGCAAAAAAAATTTCACCATTGCGACTTTATTTCGAACGAGTTGAAAGTCAATTAGAAACTCCATTATCCCAGGTTACTTTTACACCTAGACTTCTCTCTGGTACAAATGCTCCAGTTAATTTATGGATACATGCGTGTTCATCCCCTTTTTGGTTATATCGGTGTAATCTCGAATGTCTGTCAACAGGTGGATTAACATATGGAATGACGAGTGTTGATATACATTTAATTTTTCATGTACTGGTCCACTTGTTATAATTTTTTTTTTTCCACGTACGGCAATTTTATAATGGATTTAGATCAGTAGAAATTCTATGGAATCGATAAAATTCGAAAGTCTAATCGATGCTCCAATTTGTCATATCAATAATGCATTTTATGCTAACTATAAGATAATACACTGCGTGGAAAGTTTGCCCTGTCTTTTACGTCTTTCGAACGACGTGCAGTCATTGGAATACGAATGCGAAAATTGTATATGAATTTACGAAAATATTTGAATGTCCGACAAACGTCACGTGGAAGCACAGATAACGATTGCAAAACATAGAAAACATATTCATAAATCGTATTTCATTATCGCAAGTTTCCCAAGAAAGAAGTAATAATAACTAATAGGCCTATCCAATCGCTCTAAGGTAATCATCCAATTCCATCCAATTGGCAACACTTATCATCAATCCGGAAGAGAAGAGCACAGCGATTACCTAGAAGCGTATCAACCATAGTAACAGGAGAATATATTTTAAAAATAAAATCACCAGTTAGGTTTCGTCATTATCCAATATCTGTACAAAATCACGTAGCATGATTTTTCGATGATTCTTATCCAAGTCCATTACATGAACTCATCATATATGAAATTCAGCTAGTTACAAATAAACGTCTATCAAACATGATGATGATCAAAGGAAAATAATTTCTCATCGACAGTCACTATAGACACTGAAAGGGAAAGGATCGTTAAAAAGTGAGAAGATATTTCTACTTCATGTAAAATCCATATAGACTCCATCTGTCGTCCACCTGACTTCTCTAGCTTGTCTACCAACCCCACGTAGGTGACTAGCAATAAGATGTCTCTATAGGGGCGTGGGGACATCGAATGGACAATCCCGCGATCACTGGTGCGGCCAATGCCAGTCACTCGTGAAACGTGAAACTAGTCGAAAGTTTTACTTTACCCCAGTGCCAGCGAGTCGAGACCGAGTGTAGTCGAAGTCAAGTATCTGGATACTTAATTTATCGCGTTGCAGAGTAAAATTGTGCAATTTTCAATCGGAGTTATCAGACGTGAAAATATCCTTGGTATCGAGAAGGTTTTGAGGAATTTTCAAAAAAAAAAAAAAAATTTGATTCGCGAGTGTTTTATTTGTTTTTTTTTTGTGAAGAAAATTTAAGGGATATTTATTGACCTGGTGATACGTCGATTCTGCTGCTAAAGGTCGGTTCACACGCTACGATTCTTACATGAATGGTATCTGTAGATAAACTACCCTTTACTTGACGAGTGCCCTATAAAACTGGGTATAAAGTTTTATCGCGGAGACTCTCGTTGCGATTCTCTACCTTCTTCCTTACGTACAATCGGTTTTCTCGGGAATAACAATCTTTGATACGTTTCAGTAATGTCGCTGGCGAATCGCGATCAGTTCTATTGGGTCTCTGAGACTTGCGACACTACGGATCTTATTGTTGAAAGTGAAAACAGGTGCTGCAATGCAGAAAAACTTTAGCATGGATACCAGCAATAGATTGGATCGTAAATGGTTACTGAAGTTACAAAAATAATCGTGATTCGCGATAAGATTGTTAGGGATTGTTAGAAAATTATATAGACAATTTTAGCAAATTTTTACAGTTATTACATACATGACCATGCAATCACTGTATACAGGTATACACGTATCCATTGATTTAAGTAATTCGCCATATGATTTTACGTGATGCTGTAAAGCATTGTAGAAGACTTTAAAATGACAGATCATTATTACTAATAATTATAACATTATGAAAAAATTATTTTTTTACTAACCAAATTTTTCAAGTATCACGACGATTAAATAAAAATTACAAAATTATATAGCTGCACAGTATACGAATAACGACAATATCAAGATCAATTGATATTTACGTTAAACGTAAATCGCATCTCTGCAGTCAGAGATAGCGTAGCCATGTGCTTGATAAGTTGACAAAAAAGCAACAATTTATTGATTCTATCTTACGTCAAGTTTCCAATACACGACAGAAGCCGGTTGCTCGGAGATTATGCACATACATTGGCCACGTATTATTACCCCTGAAAATGCATTTCCATCGTGTCCAACCAATCGTTCAATCCAGTTCAATAGAGATTTTGTACAGTTTGCATAAACTTACCCATATAATATTTTCTGCCTCCATAATTCTGAAAAAAAAAAATAATTTTGTTATTAAAAAATCATACGGATTGATATTCGCATATTTCTATTAATCACTTTAATTATACATTAATTTTATTCACGAGGTATATTCGTTTCCACTATATGCCTCTTGCAGTCCAATGTAAAATTACGTCTCTGGATAAAAATTATCATTGCACAGTTATACCAACTTCCTAGAATTATATACACGTTCGTTATGCTTGATTTCGCACGATTTGCAAATTGTGTCGTCGTCAATGATTCCTCTCGTTTATGTTGCAGTCATGTCAATGCAAGAAGATTGAGCTACGGCTAAGATGGCAGAAAACACGTTGACCCAAAAGTGCAAGGACTTCCGGCACGTAGGCGCAGCACTGTTGCTGATTATTGGTCTTTTTGGAAATTTAGCAACAGGTGAGTCTTCCTGGCAAATATATATATATATATACCATCTTCCTAAAGTCCACGTAAAATTGTATCTGTGAGATTTGTCGAGGCTCAGCGTTATCGCTGCCAACATTTACGAAGGAGTTCATGGCTCCCATAATTAGCATTTAAGATCGTGAGATCGAGGTCCATATGCTGGAGTACAATAACCCAGTAATTCTTTATTATCCATATAAGGTACAGTTACCCTATTAATTAATAATTAACCTGATATTAATTGTTCCCTAATAAAAAGTACCGTTACGCTATTCCATTGACCATTAATTCTATACCGGCAGTCTCACTTTACTTATATTTTACTTTTCTACAGTAAATACGAACAGTGACTGTCATCCTTGAAATTGTAGGATATTTTATTTTTATCAGATACTGTACACGCTTGCCTATACTCTCCTTCACGGATTTTACCTTCTCGACGTAAATCATATGGAAATAAATTTGCCTATGTAAGATTAATAGATTTTGGTTTTCCATTATCAAAATTGACTACAGTCACTTTTACTTCGTTTTAGTAATTTCACAGTGTATACCGTAACTACGGTATACTGTATGGGCTATATGTGGGATAAAATGTCAGGTGTAAAATAGAGCATTAGATTACTTTCGAATAAACGTGACGCATTCTTTAACATGCTTATACGCGAGTAAAGGATTCTGGTAAAACATACATTTTTTATATGTATTCGCAAAAAATTGTTAACCAAAGTTCTTAATGTTACGCAAGTCCACGTTTCTCGGACGTAAATTTATTTAAAGGAGATTTTGAATTTATATAATAAAAAGTCACGTGAACTCACGCACGTTTCACGGGTACAGTAACGTTTATATTAACTCGAGATAATAATTTGATGTAATAATTTTTTGAAAAATTGACACCGGTCGCACGTGAAATGTCTTTCGAGACTTTTATCGATTGGTGTAAATGATTGATTTTCAATGGTCGATGCTCGTCTTTGTAATCTTATACTGTTACTGTATTCCACTGTCTACTGTTATCCCGTTACGGATTCTCGCACATCCGATAAAAAGTGTGAAACATAAAATTCTTCACGTAGCTCACTCCTAGGCAGACTTTCGGTTTCGTTGCGATACACAGTCATGTTTCCCATCCGAATAAATTCCGTCGATACAATCTCCAGCAACTTCCTTTTCTGGCTGTAATACAATCTGCATATCGGTTTGCTCAAGCAACGAAGTCGGAAATCATATTTCATCGGGTTGCGCGTAAAGGAGAATACGCAAATACGTGAATCGAGATGGCGGGACTTGTAGTATTTGAAAATAATTTTTAATTAATCGTAAACTCATTTTTCGCACGTAAAATTTTGCAAGAGTCTTTTATCGCCGAGTAATAATTTTTGATACTAAGATAACCTCGACGAAGACTAATCTTGATACTAAGATCATAACCTATAAACATTTACATGAGATTAGCAAACTCGTATATATTAACCATAGTGGGAAGTCTGGCCTATACTAGTAATGTCTCAAAACTTTCTACAATTTCCTGGAGTTGATACGTGCTAAATTCATATTGCGTTACGTTAATTAACGTCAAGTCGCATAGCGACAGGTCGAATTTATATTGCTGGAAAATCGTGTTTTATACCAGTGATAATAAAATATGGCTTAAAAAGTACTGGTATGAAAATTACTAGCTTCTAGGGAATTTATTGATACACTCCACGAGGATCTCTCAAGGATAAGGTACGTCCTTCTAACGCCATAAGCCACAAGGATCTTTCCGTTACTTTGGAGTCCTTGTCTCAGGACACTTTATATTAAAAAGTGGCATACGCGATATGTACACGTCGTATAAAAGCGGTGAGACGCGTAAAACGCATCATTATTCATCACCTTCATTCACAGTGTACGTATGGGTTACGTACGCTGTACATTAGCTGCGGGATATACGAAGACTCGTAGGCACGTTATTTGCTGAGCGAATCGTATCAAATGTCTTATCAAAATGTCAAGCATATTTTTTTTTCTCGAATTTATTTCAAATCTGCTCTATGTTCGCATCGTGTACTAAATAGCAAATTAAATAATGTAATTACTAGGGAAGTTTCGTTTTCGAGATCAACGTTACTCGGTAGAATTAAAGCATAAATTTTTTAAATCTTTTTCCAAATTTTACAGCGGCACACAAACTTCGTATGCGCTACTTGGTACCAATGGTGATTCAGATTAGTCGCGTGTTGTCTGCGAATTGTTAGAATAAATAACATAAATGATATTGATTGATACAAGAAACAATTTGATAATGAAAAAATAATGAATTTCCCTCAAGTAATCCCTGTGTGACGTCAAAATTATAATTATAAACATTTTTGCAATTTTTTTACGAAAAATCAAATCCATCGAAGACATTATTAAATGAGACTTGAATATTATAATCGTTCATGTTGGTATCACTGATTATGGCAGTAGAATGGTCGATAAAAAAAATATTCGCGATAGACACCCGATAACGTTTTAATATATTTATTATACCAAATTACATTCTGAATGTCCAGTACGTCATTGACCTATCATGGAACAATTATGTTTCTTTCCTATCGTCCATTAACTCCATTTATGACTACTGGCAGTAACCTTTGAAATTTTTGACAATCTTTTCTCGTCGCGTTACTATACGTCGTTTAAAAAAATAGCGACGAGGATACCGAATGACTGAAGGTTGTAAAAATGATTTATGAAAAGTGATAGCACGAATGATTCTATAGAAAGTAATTCCATGGCAGTGGACCATTTTTATTGTTTACCACAAATATCAGATATGGGATACTCGATAGTTATCAACATCACATATGATTTGCGGTCTCGTTCTATATAGCATATATGTATGTATGTATATATATATATATATATGCTCGTAGTACATTATTAATTAATGTCACAGATTCTTAGAAATTGAGATGAGACTTTTTATCTCGATGACGCATTAGCAATCAATCTCGTAAAAATACTACCGTGATATTTTACCAACATCTTTGGCTGCCGAGTCAAAATGATATTCAAAAGTTCCAGTGACTTAGCCCGCCATAAAAAAAAAGAAGAATTATTGTGGCTAAGGAGAAAGCATCTGTAGCGTTAATTGCATTGGTGAGAGTATGTCGCGGTCCATTTTTTAAGATCTTTACAGCCTCCTGCTTATTGATCCGAATGATCGTTTAACATGCCTCACGTATACAGGTTTTTCGAGCGTTTCAATTTATAGGGAATTATAAGATGAATATTTGAAGATGTATGATTTTTTATAGAGCATAGACAGTAAAAGTATATTTAACGTTGATCATCGATAAGATTGAAAATCTGTGGATGTGGAGATCGTGGACACGTCATATATGTTAACCTCGTTTCTATTTGAAATGAATTGTATATGTAGCACGCGAGGGTAATAAAAAAAAATTGGTATGTATATTTTCGAAAAATTGTATTGGATCGACGTGAAACGAAAGAATAGGAAAAGGATGAAATGATTTGTTTGAATTTTCTTCTCGTGTAGAAAGTAACATTATAGTCAGGAAAATTGTATCCTCGTAAAACTTTATTACGTCGGAGTGGAAGAAGCAGCGGGAGATATGAAAAAATGGCAAGTATTGGAATAATCGGAAGAAAGTAATAATTACAATCAATTATTTCAGGATGTCAGTTCTACCCGACTGGGGAATATTTGAAATTCGTACGAGTACCGGAAAATCTTCCACGTGGAGCAGAAGTACTGTCACTCGAAGTTCATCCCAGGAATCATTTATCAATTATGCCGGTAGATAAGGTCAGGATATTGTGTAATTGACTATGATCAAATTAATATTTGAATTTAGTTTATTAAACAGATTAAGATTTTTATGTGCCTGAAGAAAGATGAACGGAAATTAACAAATTTATCTTTCAATCGTTACAGGAGGAGGATACAAATTATTTTACGTATAAAGACGTCAATAAAACACATGCTGCTGTGATATTAGCGAAATCGTTAGAAGATTTGGTCGACGGTGATGCACCGCGAAATTTGCTCAAATTTCGTCTCGTGTGTGATTATACAGATGGCAGTGATTCTCTGGTAAGTTAATACGATAGGAGCAAAATTAATGGTATCCATACGACGTAGATTCGAAGTAAACTAGTACATTAAAAAAAAAATTTGCACCAACCCTTAAGTATTACCAACCCATCCCTCTGTGTACGAATAAGCATAATATTTCTGCACTGAATTTTCGACGTGCTATAAATCACAAATATGACAATTCTCAAGGCATTGTACTTGCAACAATTTTTGACGGATGAACAAACAAACAGACTGATATGGACAGAGAGGAACAAACCAATTCCGACAATACGTGTGAGTATATAGAAAAAAAATGGGAAAAAAAATTTTATTCACACCAAAATTCATGTTTAACGTATTAATATTCGTTTCATACATGGCTGTTAATATTTTGATAAAATTAATAATATTCATATTCATATGATAAAATTTAACGATTTACACGCTAGGGTAGACGGTAACAAAAAATTGTGTGCATGTCATATTGTTTCTATAAATTTTCTATCTATGAGTAACAGATAACGTTTCTTTCTCCTCCCATTTCCTCCAATGCACAATGTCATTTTATGCATGTAAAATATCTCGAATCTGGCAGCGTTGAAATTGCATATTGATTGCCCCGCATATGGGCTATGCAATGACAACAGGAACAACGTTTGGCCTTGTTTCTCTCTTTTTTTTTTCATCCCTAAGTGGATTGCCGCACGAGGTATTCAATTTTCGAGCATAACAGCATCATACGTTTTCGGAACTCGACCTTGCGGAGCAAATGCTTTCGTTATTTATTTCCTCGTAAAAGTACGTGCACGGCTTATGGCGTATGTATATAGGCATATGTGTATAGTGAAAGACCTATTGTGAGAATACTATTATTATTATCATCTACAAAAACATGTAATACATGTTAACGAAAGAGACTGCCAATGACACAGCACCAGACTTATTCCATATGAAAAAAAAAAAAAATGTATGGATTAAAAAAAAGATTGAAAAATTATTGATATCATATCGATTGATCGATTGGGATCTTTTCTATCAGGTATCGTCCCATTTATCAGTGACTGTCTACGTAGAGGATGTGAACGACCATGCACCACAATTTGTCGACGCACCTTATCACTTGGAAGTCGATGAACTTACACCAACAGGTAAAAAAAAAAAAAATTGGTTGCAACGAAAAAATGTGATTTTGTAAAATTTTGTTGTATTTATAGGTTTCACGATTTTTCGAGGTATTCACGCGGTCGATAAGGACAAACCGAATACACCTAATAGCGATGTGCATTATGCAATTGTCAAGGGTAACGAACTGGGTAAATTTTCATTGGAGTCCGGACACAGAACCGCCCTTACGTTACGTAAGTCTTTGGACTACGATAACGACGATCGTGAATTCGTTCTCACCGTTATGGCATCGGTGAGTTGTAAATTTTGTTTAATTTTTTGGGTATTTACGGTTTGCTTTTTTTCATGTCATTTTCGAAATGCAGATATTCGTCACGTAGCCTCGCTGACGCGATCTCTAGTCGTTTTCACTTAAGTGCTGTATTTAAACCGCATCCAAGGAACGTAAGAGAAATTTGAAGCATATTCATGGCAGGAAACGCCTCTTTTATATACGAACTTTCATTCCCTCAATGCGTGTACACATGCCGCGACGGACTACAATGGATAATTGTGCGACGGAGTCTCATTAGACAAGGTTACGGCTAAGCGGCGAATCGGTCCCGCATAGAATCGAGCATTTTTGAAATCCTTCCTACGACAGTGTAACGAGCAATTCTTGGCATTAAATACGTGCAACTCGTTTTGGTGAAATCGCGGGTCGCTGTGCGATTTCACAAGGCGGTAGCGTAGAAAGTTCTGACAATTGTCGTAACAGTTCATTGTCAAGGTTATTGGTAGTCATGATGATTTAAAAAAAAAATTTTTTTTTAAATCGAAAAATCAATTGCGACGCAATTGGAGGTTGGATGTAATTGAAAAATTGATATTGGAGCCTTGATTAGTATGGTAATCTTGAATTTTTGAATTTCTGACAGATACATGTACTCGTGAAAAATCATTTAAGATAATATTGTTTAATACTAATTTACATATCATACCAATTATTGGAATATCGAAATTTATTATGAATTGTATGGACTTTTTTCTTATTATTGTCAAACGTAGTATAGGATTATTGGGTAACATTCGATATCCAATTTTACAATTAGCCGTATAGTCACGTACGTTTATACGTAATGTTTGCAGCGTGTATTGCAATTTGGAGTGGAGTTTTCGAAAATCTTATTATTCCAGTCGCGTTTCACGCGGTCGATATCATCTTTTATTTTTTAATTTGATAATTACTTGTTTTATAGGATCGCGGAACTCCTATGAGGAGTACCAATACGACTGTCACTATAACTGTTTTGGACAATGATGACCTCAATCCAAAATTCTCACAGCCCGTTTATCGTGCCAAGATTTACGAATTTTATCCAGCACCGGTAAGATAATTTTTAGTATCGATCAGATCCTTATTAACGTGTAAATATATAATTGTAGTATAGTAACTATACAATCTGATACGTATGAAAATGCAATTAATCTGATTTATAGTGCATTGACGATGGGGAAATTAATGATTGAAATTCTACTTTTAACAAATACGCATGTTATAGCATAATGATTGATCTCCCCAAGATGTATGGTTCAATTGGATTACGAATTTCTCCAGGTTTCGAGTCACCGTAAAAAAGTTTGAGTAACGTAAGAGAACGTACAAAAATGTATGTTTAAAGAAACGTAGTTCTTCTATCGTTTTATTAACTTCGATCGTCATTTCGTCAGAAAATAAGAAAATGAATGAATTTCATTGAATCGTTTTACCAAGCACCGTCGTATCATTATTATCAGTGTCCATCACTTTAATTAGGATCGTTAATTAGAATTAACACGAATACATTAATATTTTCGCGAAATAACTTTCTATCCCGAGGTAAAAAGAAATAGCATAAACAATAAAGAAAAGGAGGAATCGTGAAAGTCGAAGACACCTGTCTTCATATTGATTGCTGTACGTGACCAAATATCAAAAGCTATAGCATACACATATAAGGATGTCCAGGTGGGATAAAAATAAAAAAAATCATAAAACGGATTCTTGATTACGTAAAAGCCATTCGCGTCTTTCAACGTAGAAAAACGTAAGCCAAGTGGAACGAGAGGAAGAAAAAAAAAAAGATATAGAATATAACAAAAAATTGTGTATTGCTGTACAGCAACTTTATTAGCCAGTAGCGAAGATGTGTAACGATGAAAAATGTCGGCCATATTTTTTTTACAGAATTATCCCATACACGTGGAACTGAATTTTACGCCACCGATCTATGCTGAAGATCAAGACAGAGATCTCGATGCTGACATTCGATACGACATAATATCCGGAAACGAGAAAGGACTTTTTTACCTAAATCCAAGAAACGGTTCACTATTTCTGGAGCAAGCAATTGACCTTGATTCAGAGCGTAACCTACCAGGAAATACATACACCCTCCAGATCCAAGCATCCCAAGCGGACAATCCCTTAAAAGTAGCAGTAGCCAGGGTCGAAATTGAGATCCTTGACCTGAACGATAACCTGCCAGAGTTCGAGGTTGACTTTTACAATATCAGCATAGTGGAAAATCTACCGAACGGTTTCAGCGTCCTGCAGGTAATCGCCACTGATAAGGATCAGGGCGAGAACGGAGAATTTGATTACGAGCTGGAGGATCCGTCTGGAGCATTTTCTGTGGACCCTAATTCCGGCTGGTTGACAGTTAGAGATCAGACGATCCTTGACAGGGAGCAACAGAATTCTTTAAGGATGAAAGTTTTCGCTAGAGAACGTAGACCGAGCGTCGTTACCACATCGAGGGGTTCATCCTCGGTCGACGTCGAAGTGACGCTACTCGATGCCAATGATAACAACCCTACTTTCGTACCAAGTAATCTTTATGAATTTGTCACAAAAAGTGATGCTGGACTTGGTACTGTTCTGGGACAAGTTCAGGCTATTGACAATGATTTGGGAAGCAATGGTATGGTTTTGTATAAAATACAAAAACCAGGAAACTCCTCCGTCCGTACGCCGTTCACAGTTGATGAACATACTGGTATTATATCAGTAGCTCAAAGTCCGTTGATCGAGGGAAGACACGCGATCTTTGTTGAAGCTACGGATCAGCCAACGAATCCTAGTGAAAGGCGGTTTTCATTGGCAGTCGTAACTGTCGACGTCTTCCGTCCTGATGGTAGTGTATATTATTCTCTTTCTCTCTGTACATATATATATACATTCTCATTTGTCCAAGAAATATGGTCATGTTTTGACTACTGACTTTATAAAGTGACATGACTTATTTTATTTTAGGTCACAACTCATGGGAACCAGACTTTGTCGGTGCACCATATGAATTTTGGGTCGGGGCTAATGTCGGCATTGGTACGAGCGTCGGTCAAATTCGTGTGAACGACGCTGTCAAAACTAGCAATCTTATTTACGACTTACTTCACAGTTATCACGAAGGAGGTACGTCTCTGTTTTATTACTTGAAAACATACTTTTACGTATTTTTCTATCGTTATCGTTTCATTTCTTTTCGCCACGCGTTTCGATCATAGAACCGGTGCTGCCAACTAGCGGAATTTCTCAGAGTATGAACTGCACTCGATTCCCCCAGTACACGCTTTGCTTATGTCGATCGAAGGAAACACTTAGGCAACCGCTGTGACAGGAGACGATTGCTCGAGCGTGGATTTTCAGACCCTTGTAATTATTTATTTTACATTACTTTCAGTTCCATTCGCGGTCGAGGAACGTTCCGGAACTATAACTGTAGTGGATGAAATCGAGCAATTCGATCGTTCCTTGTTCGATTTCGAAGCGGTCGTGACGAACGAGAGAGATCTGACTTTGGTCACCAACGTATCCATACACGTTGTAGATCCAAACGACGAGAGAGGCATTTTCACTCAGTAAGTGAAACCATAATAATAATATCCTATAACATACATTATGGCACCTACAATAATTATAACGAGGTAGAATAACGAGGATAATTCCGTAAAAGTGAAACTTTCGCAATGACTAGAGAGAAATAATCGTTTGATTGGATTTCGCGTAATCGACACGGAAGAAAAAGTCTGTCAGGCCACTGTCATTCGTACTTTTATAATTTAACAAGTCGCACGGTGAATGATGACGATGACTCGATGAACAATCTTCAAAATTCCTCAAACCCACTACGAGCCATCTAATAAATATTTTTCGTTATTTCACATGAGATTTCCTATAAACAATTATCTATTCGCACCCTTCTTCGTGGGGGTTGTGCAATTTTATAAAATAACACATTTTCGTATTATCAATACAGGGGGACCACCAAAGCTCCCTTAATATTTCACGTGAAGGAAAACGTTCCTGGTGCCTTCATTGGACAAGTGCTTCCACACAATGCGACGAACACGACCAGAAATATACACTTCCTCATAGCCAATCAGCAGGATGTTCCTGATATCGCAATAACAGAGGACGGTGGCCTTTACACCCCTCGCGGACTGGACCGAGAGGCAAGACAAAATTACAGCATCATCGTAATTGCCGAGAGCTTACGAGGAGTTGGTATTTTCCAGGTAAGTTTTGTCATACATCTTTTTTCTCGATATACTGTTTTTTTTCCTGCTAGATATTTTTTGCCATAAGTTTGGTTTTTTAACATCATTCGCTAATAACTGTCTGATGTAAGATACGGAAAAAAAACGTGTTTTACAAGTCATCCTTAAACTGGTCAACTGGTTGTTTTAGGTAACTGTAATCGTTGAGGATGAAAATGATAATTCTCCAATTTTCTCTTTATCTACTTACGAGGGACATTTACCGGAAAATAGTCCTGTAGGTACTGAAATTATCATGACGAATCGTATCTTGGCTCATGATCCAGATGACAATGGTGATCATAACGTAGTCTTGACCCTTCATGGTGAGGGTAGTGAACTTTTCACTATTGACCAAACGAGCGGGCGGGTTTTCTTCAAGGGTGACAATTTATTGGATAGAGAGGAGATGGCTGCGTATCATTTACGAATTGTCGCTAGGGATAAGGGTGAGTCGAAAGTATTGCTAATAATAGTTGGCTAATGAAATTAGACAGTTTGAAATTAATTTCTCCTTTTTTTTCTGTACAACTGTATAACCAATTTTCTATCTGTATCATCATCGTTTTCGGCAATTCCTACTTTAGGTAACATGAATTCCGAAGCACATCTCGTAATAACGGTGGATGACGAAAATGACAACCCGCCAAACTTCAAACAAATGATAATCCTACCAGACCAAGGAGTGCACGTGGCAAATGACTCAGACTACCAGGTTCCATCGGTACTAAAAAACGGTACAACAAAACAGGATATCGCCAAGAACAATATAAAGAATAATCAAGATGACGATGAGCAACCACCACTGCTCTTGATACCCGAAAACACCACAGTTGGTACAATCATAATTCGATTGTTGGCTGAGGACAAAGACTCCAGCAACACCGAACTGACGTACAGCATCATCAATGAGACCATCAGCGACCAAATCATCAAATCCGACCCAAAACATCACTTTGCGATTAATCCAGCAACCGGCGAGGTATCGATAGCTCGAAGTCTCCCAGCAGAAACCGAAATTCATCTTACATTAAAAGTCACTGATAGTGGAAACCAATCTGATAACGTAACCGTCCGCTTTTACATCCTAGATGTAAATAATCATCCACCAGTCTTCAAAAAGTCATGGTACACCTTTAGCATACCCGAAGGAACTTACGAGAAACGCACTCTAGGTACTGTAGATGCTATCGACGCGGATTACGGTGACAACTCGAACATAACGTACGACATAATCAGGTCATCCAACGAGTCTTCACCGTTTAGCATTGAGCCGCATAGCGGCCTCCTCAAGACAACTGGAATTCTTGACAGAGAGACCTTAGATGTTTACAGATTTAGCGTAGTGGCGCGGGACCACGGTTTGAACACTTTGAGCTCAAGCGTCGACGTCGAGATCAACGTGCTCGACGTCAATGACAATGCGCCTGTATTTTACGGTTATGACGAGCTGGATAGACTCGTTACTGGTATCAGCGACATCTTTAGCCGAGACACGAACCAGATGGTACCAAGATATTATGCATCCGTAGCGGAAAACAGTCCCGTCGGTACGATCGTCGCTAAGGTCTACGCTAATGACTCTGACTTTGCTGGAAACGGAAATGGATTGATCCTCTTTGATCTTCCTCATAGACGCGGAGATCCGCAATACTTTACTATAGACAGCAAAGAGGGCTTGGTATCTACTATTGCTAATTTGGATTATGAAATTCAAAAGGTTCATAACCTCACTGTCATAGCCAGCGATTTAGGGTCACCTAGTCTAACCTCCACGGCGATGCTCTTCGTCAGGGTTTTGGACGTGGACGAAGGTGACGATGATGACGTTCAACGACCGATATTCCAGCATCGTTATTACGAGGTCGAGGTCGAGGAAAATACACCGGTACCTTTGAAACTGGTGCAATTAAATGTCTCTGGAAATTTTGTTAACGAACATATACGGTACTCGATCGTACAGGATGATTCAGATGCCAAGAATCATTTTATGGTTGATCGTATAAATGGCACCTTGTATCTAGTGACGAATATCGATCGCGAGCTCAGAGATCTTTACGAAGTGAAGGTCAGGGTGGACAGGGTGAAAAATGGACGCGGTATGCCAGTTATGATTTATCCTGTTGTCGGGGAGAGGTTAAATGGTCTGGCGCTCAACGAGGCGAAAATAATCGTAAGAGTTAAGGACGTCAACGATAACGCACCAAGGTTTAAAGCTAGGGGAAGGCCTATGCTGGCTGCCATACCAACCACTGCTCATTATGGATACGAGATTATTAAAGTTGAGGTTAGCATCTTTTTTTTTTTGGTACTTTTTAAATCATTTCTCACTTTTACATGGTTTTTCGATACTTTTATTACATCCCGTGTCACTCGATTCATTTCTAAATCAGGCCGAAGACCCCGACCAAGGTATAAATGGCGAAATTCGTTACCAAATACTTGGCCGTGAAGATGCTCCAAGATTCGCCATTGACCCACTCAGTGGTCAAGTGCGATCTGTTGGAAGTTTTTCTCGGGATGCTGGACGAGTTTTTGGATTTGATGTCAAGGCTACTGACAGACGTGGTGCGGAAGACGGTCGTAGCAGTATTGCCAACGTTTTTGTAAGTTGACGGATTTCTTTTATCTGACCTTTTATGAACGGTGGTTTTACAGTCTCCTTTCATCCTCTGTCCCCCTGTTACCACGAACATTCAGTGATGCCTGAAAGCGAAATTTTTACCAAAACGTACATTTCTTTGATGTGGCTAACTTGAGATTTCTTTTTTTAGGTATACGTCTTGGATGATCACAAACAAGTTGTTATGGTTATGGGCAACAAGCCAAGAGATATTGAACTGCAAATTGATAATATTACCTCGTGAGTATAAGGAACGATTTATATGCATATTTTGGTTCGCCACTGATTTCTTCTATTCCATTAAATATATCTTACAGCGCACTGCACAATGTCACTGGGCTGGACGTACGCGTTAGAAAATTGGAACCGCACATTGAGAAAAATCTCATCGACGCTGCTTCGTAAGACATTTTTTTATTGTGAATAAATTTTTTAGAAAATAGTACAACCAAATTTTTCAGAACGGACATGTACCTGTACGCGGTTGATCCTCATCTAAACGTTATGATCGACATGGATACTTTGCATAAGTAAGTATAAGGAATTATAGAAAAAATAATTTAAGTAATCATCATACGCAAAGATACACGTTGTACCAATCGATATAAAATTATATATAACCAACTGATATAATTTTAACAATAATCGAATATGTCGTCCCTGCATTGTGTTACAGCGTCTTTCACAATAAAAAAACTGAAATCAAACGGGAATTAGAAAGGTACCACGTGCTCGATATTGCCGGTACAACCCCTCGGCGAAGTAACCAGAGATATTTGCTGTCCACCCTCGAAGTAGGGGTTGTTGTATTGGGTTGTGTTGTCTTTGTCGGTGCCCTTGTTACTGCCCTGTGTGTCACCTGCTTCCGGAGGAATAAACGGTAAACATGTTTCGTCATCAATTACAAGGATTTACTATACGAACCATATTATTTTCACTTGTTCACCGACAGTAGAATAATCCGTAGGGGTTGAGTCGAGAGGGTTGTTGTACGATTAAACACGTAAGGCTTTCAAGTACATATGAAAGTTTAAGGACTGTGCTGAATATATTTTTATATAATATTAAATCTTGGGCATTCAGCAAGATCAGCACTCGAAGCTACCCAAGTCTTTTTTACTATTCAATTTCACATAACTCCAAATAACGTGTTACTTTTGGATTTAGCCGAGAATTATATCTTTGACGGGAAATTGCGTGAAGATCCTTTTCTCTCTTTTCTCTCTCTACTCTACTTACACAAAGTCGTATTTCACGGCCTAATGCTTTTCCTTAAATTTATAGGGGAAACGGTAACATCAGTACTATACCACGTACGACATGATCCAGAAGGTCGTGTGTCGCGTTAAACTAGAGTGGAGAACACGCTTTGCCCTTGACCTCTGAATTAACTTAGACACAATCTTCGCGATTAAGCACAAAATCATTCCTGATGTTGGATTGATTATTGAGGATGATTGATGTAATTTTGAGTGAAATTTTTCGGGGATTTTTTTGTACTCGATAATTACGTGTCGTTCAGTTCGAAATTCGACAAGTATAAATTAATTGACCTATCCGTGCAAAATGGAGTTTATGAAACTTTGGATTAATAAATAAAATTCATAATTGCGTGTACACGAAGTATGCTAGAAGACGGGACTGAATGTGTGATCAAGTGATGTTACATAGCGATTTTCAATATTTAAAAAAAAAATTCATACCAAATTGTCTATCGTTGATCGTCCGCCATTATTCTATGTATATAAGTCTCATGCCAAAATCTTGACAGTAGTATAATTATAAGAGCTCGAAAGTAGTGACTGGTAGAAGTAAAAGTATTTTGGACATAGTGTACCTGTATGATTGTCATAATGTTTATTAAAAAATAAAACGAAAAAAAAAAAAGAAAGAATTATCAGCAGAAATTTCGACCGAAGCAATACATGGTGCAGTATGTTCAAAATCGACAGTTGCTCGTTGCTTTATCTCGCAGCTTTCCTTACTAATAAAAAGTGTCATTATTAATTATCAAGCATATTAACAAATTTCCTACTTTTTGGACTCTCTGTGCCATGTATGCCTCTAACGCTTATTTTCATCCCCATAATATACCCAAAAAAGGATATCCCAAAAATTGAAGAAAAAAATGAATCTCTTAATCTCATTACGAGTGAAGCTTTTTATCGTTATAAAAAAAAAAAAAAATTATCACCCAAAAACCCGATGATAATTTCGGGCGCACGTTGCTCATAAACCAAGTGAAATTTTGTTCGTTAGCCGACAAAGGCAAGGGACTGGCATGTACTCGTCGGGTGCCCCAGTTGGCTTTGCTTTGGCAGACCCAACCGCAACGTTGCAGAAACCACCGCTATTCCCAACCTTTGTAGACGGCCTTCATTACGACCCTGAACCGTTCTCCAGCGAAATGCGACATCACAGTATCTGCGAGCACGAGCCCAGCTGCGTTCGTTTCCACAGGTGAGGTCAGAAGGAGGAAGTACATATATGACAAGATCAGAAAATTGGACACAACCGGTATCTAAAATTGACTGATTAATCGTACAAAGTCATTATTATTATTTGAACGAACCCGATCTGACAATCTTAGAGCAACATTAAGACACATTGACTGAATCCACAGAACCAGCATGGGCAAACGTCACACAGTAAGAACAAGTACAGGAACACTCGAAGCGTCTGCTACGTCATTACACTCGAATGGTCAAGATTCTGGAATCGTTGCCAGGACTTGTCATTGCAGTCATTCATCAAGTCCGTCCAGCGGAGAAAGTAGCAAGTCAGTCTTTTACCGGACGTCCCGCAAGTAACTCACTTCCTCGTTTAACGCACCAATGATTTTTCAATCAAAATTGCACATATATATATATACATTGAATAGCCTTGCCCTAGTAGACCTGATCCACGTCACCAGCTGTTTAATGACCCTGTAAAATTGTTTCAGCGGCTACGAGGACTCGCTGAAGTCGTTGCATCGTCGCAGTGGTACCAACGACGTGGTACGAGAACAGGAGACCAACGTCGTATCTAGACGTGCGAATTTACCACCGTCCAGAAGACGTCAGAGATTCCATTCGTTCGCCAATACCGGCTCCGTGTATTCCCAGGAGACGAGTCTGAAGCGCGACAAGCGATTGAGGCCTGATGGCGATAAGAGACGCGGTGAGGTCATCAAGCACGAACATCATCGTGCATTGTCGGAGGCTGAGAACAACATCACGGAAACTGTCATTCACGAACATCCCAGCTCGGAAATGACGATACCAACGCCGGTGCCCAACGTCTCGACGCTTCATGGTAAGACGCACAACGTCGTCGTCTCGACGCCTGCCGCGATGGCTTTGGCGAGACGGCAGAGCGTCAACGTTATGTATGGAAGGTCGACGTAAAAATCAGTTGATTATTATGTCGGGACTTCGACCTCGTAAAAGACCTCGATGACCAAATGGTCCTAAGGTCCATTGATGATTACAATCAAATTCTTTATCTTTGTCAGACGCTTGCTTTAATGTCACTTGGCTTTATTCAATCTCTATGGCTCTCTATGGTTAACTTTAACTCCCTTGCAAGATCGTTTACTGATGCTTTTTTTCCTTTTTGGGGTTTTTCTTCGGTTTCAGGTACCTCGAGAACCAGCCATATGCTCTACTAAAATACATACGAAACTACCCTATCCTAAGTGCTGGAATGTCTGCTGCAATTTTTTTTTTTTTTTGATACTCCAATATCGTCGAAAGGGTAGGCACTTGGGGGTGCCACTTAGAGTGGTGGATAAACAGCAGCTTGGATTTTCTGCTTGGTCTGTTTTGATATTTTTTGGGTTTTTTTTTCTTTTTTTTTTTTGAGAAGAATCAGGTTTCGATCATCCCAGACGAGCAGACAATTTTTTTATCGATTCCGATTATTGATTATTGGAATATCCTTAGGCAATGTATGCCAAAGTAACGAATTCTCGTGGAAGCAAATCGTTTTTGTTTCTTGTGTAAATATCGAAGGCGTCGTTCACTTACTACTTCGTAAAGTTCATTGTCAAATTTCAGAACTAGTGATAATTTTTTCTTTAAGAATGCGTGATTCTTGTATCAAAATTAAGTAACAGGATCTATGTTGTATATATTTCTCGATATACTCGGTGAATGTCTACGTTATTATAGGACTGTAATTATGCAGTGACTAAAAAATAATAATAACATGAATCCTTGCGATCATCATAATTTTGTATGTATAAAAATCCCTTTAATTAGTACAAGTCGACATTAACGACTTTCATCCTCATCATTGCGTCATAGAGATTTGTAAATTATAATTTATATTGTATAGTGCGTTATTCGTTATAAATATCCTTTTTTTATAATTATACTGTAGATAGCAAAACTGAATGTACTTAATTATTACACAAACCTCGATCTACTCGTTGTCTTTTTAATTGCACACAATTAATTCATCCATATCAAACTATTTTCCAAATCATCAATAAAATTCGACCAAAAAATCACTAGGACCCGGATAATGATCTTCGTATAAATTTTTTTGACAAAAAAACCAAATTTGTATTAAAACTTTTCTGAGGCATTTATCTCCCACCCTTACTCTAAATATTTCTGTGCTTACAAGTCCAATCGATCTTGTTCTATCATTCCACTTCAGGAAAGGTCATCAGTGACGATGGTAGCTAGTTAATGATGAAAAAGCAATTTGCTCTCGCCGTTATTCGAAGGCTTAGTAGACGATCGACCATGACATCTTCAGGGTTTTCTAGAGAGGTTAGTGGCGGGGTTACTAGAACAATTACAACTGGACCAACCCATTTAGGAATGATTCATTTGGTCTCTTATGAGGGTTGTATGAAGGCATTAGTATACTGTGCACATAACGTCCACCCTCCTTGCATCCCCCTACCAGCCAAACCTCGCACTTTAATTTCTACAGCAATTCCCATTCTACATCCAATAGCAAATCACGTCCAGCGTGGCTGCACCGCCGTTTCCTTTTAAATACCCATCCAAGGTCCTGTACGTAAATTTTTCTCACGCCCCACGAGAATTATACCCATAAATTCGTGAGTCGGCCATTTTCTAGCGTTCAAAACTCACACCGCGAATCCGGCGGATGTAAATCATCTCAAGGTAAAGTATGATGGCTGGGAAGCTATAGAAGAGAAATGCCTGAGTGGACGGTATAAGCTCGATAAAACGTAAAATTTTCAAGTCGAGTTACGAAATAAATTAAATTCAGCAGCTTTAACGAAAGTGACTAAAAGAAAAAAATAATTTATTAGCACGTTCGTATAAACAGCGTGGCCGAAAGACTTAGCTATGATACAAAAATAGAGAAACGCACGTTTCATGATTATACGATATTATTATCGAGAGTGAAAAATATAATCGATTACGTAATTCACCCTTACGCGAGGTTGAGTTACGTAACTTTTGTATTTGTTATATTGAAAATCTACCTATCCAAGCGTGGGATGAAACTGGTAAATGGTGTCCTCAGCTTCCGAGCTGTTTTATTAAATCTTCATTAACTCGCTCTAGTGGTATCCATCTAGTAACCTGGGGAATTCTCAATTATCCCTAGAATGCTAAAGCACCCGTGACGTTCCCGCAAAATTGATTTTAAACGCTCGATCGATCGTCCAATCGAATGCAGTTGATAACACGTGTGATAAAATGCGCGAGCTAAAAGCCGATTACCGTGTGACGTTGACCGTGACCCTGAATAAGGTTTTATGGTGGTTGCATCCTGTGACGTTATTAAAACGAGTTCTATGTCACCAGGAGCACGAGACGTGTCCTCGGACTTGTCAGGGATTAAGTTGCTAATATTTCACCACCGGATCTAGAATAGCCTCTTGGATGGTTTATACGGATTGCTTATAACATTGAACTTTCGAAGCTACCCTTATTTCAAATTACAGCCATTACGTACATACCTCATACATATGTATTGAGAGCTCGTACGTCGTAAAGCATGAAACTGTGAAAAATGTCGAGAACGATTAGAGAAAGAAAAACAAAATACAAATATTCGGTAGGCTGAGCTTTATGTATTTCGTAGAAAAAGAAATTATGTCTTTTTGCACCCCTTAGTCTGGAAGACTTAAGATGGCGGAGCATCATCCCTTGTCGAGGCGTATACTTGACTTGGGACGAGATTAATCTTGCTCTGTGTATGAGTGAGAGAAGAGAAAGGACCACATCTTCATTGGGGAACTGTCAATGTCTTTTTTTTGCTGATTGGAAAAATTACTGATATTTCCTGGCTTTTTTATTTGATGTGTGTGTACGTGTATGTGGATTGATATAAAATTATGTTTTTTAAAATTCATAAAAAAATTATTCGTCTCATGTGCTGCGTGGGTTATGTGATGTTGGTGATTGGTCCCTTTGCAATGGATCTTGGCAGCTGTCGTTTGGTAATATAGTTTGGATTCGTTTATATGGGTCTTTTCTTCGGTTTATGGTTCAACGACACTTTCATTTTCTGATTGATAAGGTGAGAACACAATTTCGCGAGGAATCGTGGATTCTTATGTGACAAAGTAATTCAGTAAAAAGATTGCTGCAGGGAGGAGGAGTTATTAAGAAAAGAAGTAGGAAAAGTGAAATATATGAGGTAAACGATTTTTGTCCGTGAAGAAAACTGGTGGTTTTATTATTAGAGTTTCCTTTCAGTTTCCTATAAAGATGTCGTAGTCGTAGACTCGAAATATTTGGAAGGTTTTATATTTTGGTTAATAACAGAAAAAATTAATGATAAACGGCTGCACAATATTACTACTAAAAAGTAGAATCATTCATTCCTTTGGCTTTATATTTTTTGCGCATAACTTCAAGTGTCTCGTACAAGCTGATTGCTAGGCATAACTTTTGTTGGGTCTATGGTAATTTTTGACAGTGGTACCAACAGTGATATGATTGATTGTTATTAAAAACTCATTTGTTTCAGTGCAGTGTTGTATACTGTGATTGATTAATATATCTGTATAGTGTGACGTCTAGGAATAATTCTCGTTTATTATTTGGAGTTAAAAGCATTTGGAGTTAAGAGCAAAAAGCAAATGTATCTTGATAAAGTATGTGATTTGTAATATCGTGAAATTTACGAAAATATAGGATTTCTAATAAGCGTAAGGTCTTTGAACGTTCACTGTGAGCTAAAGTGCTTTTAACTTTTTTTTTTCCTCTTTCTTCCTTATTTCTCAGTCCCAATCCAATTCCTAACTATTTCCCATTCTTTTTCTTTCTTTGATTAAGCGTTTTATTGTCCCCTCATAGTCCCATACTAGTAAAGTAGAGATGGCTTTACACACGCACTGAAGCTTGTTCACGTAACGACGTAAAGTTAGTATGGAAACGTATTGGTTTTGTGAAAAAAAGAAGAAGGCAACACGTGTATGAATTTTGAAAAATTTTTATCCAATAGAAAAAGCATTCGGTATCTTTTATACGGATATGTGAAATTTGACTCTCGTACAACGTGGAAAGTACGAGATATTCAAGTTCACGTAGCATAGAAAAATCTTGGCACCAGAAAGAAAATTTCATTTTGAACTTATAGAGTTTTCTCGTGGCTCAGCTGGTATCTTTTTCACAATAAGACATAGCTATGTGAACATATAACACGTGGCAATGATAAAGCACGGATGGATACCATGATGTCATATGGGAACACATGGGGTTCAGTGTAAAATCTCAAGATAAAATTCCCTAGAAAATATCGAGTCAATTTATATTATTATCAAAAATGGATATTTTGTTAAAGCGATAGTTCGAACGTTATCGATCAATCTGACAATTTCGTCTGTACGTCATAAATATTGCAAATGGAATAAAACTACGTATCATCACTTTCGAGATATTCGTAAAAAATATTTTTTAATTTCGTATCGGTGAAAAAAAAATGATTTTTAACTTCGAGAAAAAGGAAGAATATTATGTATCCTTTTTTCCCCAAGGTAAAAACCTTCGGGTTTCCGTAACTCTGAAACACGATGGAATCTGCACTATCGCAACGTTTCAGCTTTTCAGCCATCTACTATCAAGCTCGTTCAATTGGCGAGAAAGTTGGAGCAGCTTTTAACAGTTAGTCAGTCGCCGGATACTCGTTGTGTAAGAAGTCGATAGTGATGGCATCGCTGTAGCAAGAGTTACGGCTTGGATGGAACTTTGTAGGCGATCTTTTATTCTTGCTCATTCCAAAAGGCTGCACTATGGTTGCCTGAACCAGAAAAAAAGAATCCTTGCAAATTTAAATAGCATCAAATGCTTTCAGCCTTACAATGAAAAACTCATAAGAAATTATGAAGAATTTTATAAAAGACAGATAAGAGTCTTGAACCCATTAGGGGTTAAGTTTGTACCAGAACAGAGTAAAATAGCTATAAGCATAGCCTAGAGTCTAACATTATTTTCACATGGATGATTCTTACTGTAATTTATTTTATTAGAATAAATTAATGGGTATCAATTCTTATCATAGAATAGATAAGGGCCTTTAATGTCATTACTGATATACGACAGGGATGATCTGGGTTAAATTTTCATTAAACATATAGAATGAGTGACTTAGACCTTGCTTGGATCTACGTTATCATTCTTATCAAAAAATCATTCCACTGTGGTGCCAAGAATCGTGTTAGCCACAATCTACGTGGATCTTTTCAATTACTTCTTTGAACGTGGCGAGAGTGAAAAACTCCAAGGATCTTTACGTAACGATTCCAGAAACTTCCTTATCAGACATTTCAAGTATATTTATAGAAAAGTTCCTGGTTGACCTAACCTATAATTGTGGGAATCCATATAATATTATTTGGTCAAAATTACTCATCATCATCCGACACCCTATAATCAATATATTCCACTTTTTTATTACCCCTAAAAAATATACCTACCATCCCTCTCAAATCTTGTTATTCAATGTGTTCCTAAATAAGAGCATATTCTATGTTATTTGGTTTGATGAAACGTCAGCATGCTGCACGATCAAAGGGATCTTATGGGCAACATCCTGTGTTCGGTCCTTCTTTCCCAGAGGATATTATAATTTCTTCTACAGTTCAAAGGTCAATAACATCCAAACGACAAGACGACAGGGCGTAATCCAATGGCTGCTTTTTCCAATCTCGTATGCATTCGTATCTACACGCAGAAAGTATGCGAGTTCGCTCGATTGCTTTTACGAGAATGAATTCCGAAGGGGTGGTTGTTGGAACAGGAAGGGAGATAGGGGATGCATTCGACATTAAATCTAACGTTTCTTTCAATTTATGAAAATGCCAATGACCACTTGGAAGATACCACGTGTGTCTTAAATAACGTCAATAGATGCCTGACAAAAACTTATGAGTCATACAATTACTTTCATCTGTGTTCTAACAAACCCTTATACTTTTATTAAGCAAGAAAGAGACACATATCATAAGAGACAAATGTCATATCCCATTACAGGGTTATTGCATACTGGTGATATTTAATTGATGATAAAAAATTTTTTTTTCTTTTATCACTTTATTTTGGGCAGAATTGTGGAAAGTGGGGAAAAAACATGATTTCATCGTTTTTCTGGAACCATATATGAAATGACTGTTGCGAAACCAATGAAAAGGTCGTATAGACAGTCGTAGAGAATGAACTTGGTACTTTGGGGTAGTATCTAGTGATAGTATGTCATCTAGAAATTCGTAATCGATGCAACAATTCCAACTGCATCCCCAGCATCCTCATCCACAGCTTCCGTCTATGGAGACTGTACTTGCCTCGTAAACCGTCCAATGGCTTATTATTTCCGTTAATGGCGCATAGCAACCCTATGAACGTTTTCTCCAACAAAATACAATCTCTCGCGAATGCTTTTATAAGTTTATATTTTGTGGTAGAATAAATCTTATTAATGGTTGGTAAGAGTGTTGAAACATAAAAAATGATACGATACAATATTTTGGGTTCATTGCACCATAAAGTGTTGGTTAGCCGAGAGGTTGTTCCGTGTACGTGTGA
This sequence comes from Syrista parreyssii, assembly GCA_030142615.1. Classification (NCBI taxonomy): domain Eukaryota; kingdom Metazoa; phylum Arthropoda; class Insecta; order Hymenoptera; family Cephidae; genus Syrista; species Syrista parreyssii. Next base: position 313,655 of record JARQTG010000393.1, read on the forward strand.
GACCTACAATACTTCCACTTCCGGATATCCTTTATTCGTATCTTGATAAGAAAGGGAAGTGTTGACGGAAATTAAAGGTGATCGTCTGCAAGGATAGGGGATGAAAAATTATTATAGCGAACAATAAAGTCGGCCGGTCACTCTAGGTAAAAAAATATCGAGGTGGTTTTTGCAATTTTGGATTTTTCCAAAAAATTTTGCGTATTTATACTCATTGGTAGTGATGATTGAAATGGATTAGGTATTAGCTAAACGTCTAGTGTTTCTCTATTAAAATATAAGGGATGATCAATACGTACTTTTGTTTTTGTGTTTTACACAAAATATTTTGACAAGGACAGGATTAAAACTGTTGCGAAAATTTATGTCACTTAGATTAATGCAACATGTATAGGTATACGTACGTGTATTGTAGAGCGGTAGTGATTAATTACTATTTTTTACGTATCCTGTAATTGCTTCACATTGTTTCTCTAATTAATCACTACGGGATGCGCTTCTTCTCAGTTGCGAAAGAATGTCAATTATTTACACTTGCATAATCGAGCTCGCTTTTTTAGGTATCTAAAGGATCAAGGACAATTGATGTCAGGGAAAACTGTCATTCGTTTCTGATACGTCGATGAATGATTTTCAACTTGAAATTACTTTACGTTCTCTCATTATTCTATTTGCTTGTAAGCTGACGTACGTAAAAATCAAATCATCGATTATCCCGCGATTGTGAATTTCATCCGTCACTGTTACATTTTTTGAGAGAAACCAAAATTCTAAAGTGTCGCGCTTAAGCGAATTTACTTGATATTTTGCAAATATTACTTTTCAAATCGTTACAGCTGCGTTGTACAAGTGTACATTTTTATGTGATACTCGTGACGACGAGATGCTCGGATAAAATATAAAAAATTATTGAGGTAAACATTTCATTTGAACATTTTCGTAAGAATTATGATTACGTCGTTATAAGCTCTCTAAATTATCAAAGCATATATTTGCCATGTAATCGTTATTATTCAAAGAAGTGAATTTGTCGCTGTCGCGTTAGTGTCGCGAAACTTTTATACCAAACTTTAAGACTTTCGAGTCTCTTGCACGAAAGTGGATAGAAAAGTAAGGAACAAGTTTAATAACGCGAAACCGTAATAAAATTCGCAACCGAGTGGCAGAAAGTGAAATAATTTTTCTTGCGAAAAGTCAAATCGACGTATTAACGTATTACGAGATACTTGAAAAAAATTTTTCGAATCATTTTATTATGTGTCTGTGCATAAATATTGTCATGTTATACAAAGGTTTAAACGAGCTATTATCCCGCAATGCGGCTCTTGGCTCGATACTTGTTACGCTGCTGGCGACTGGCGCGAAATTGATTAAATTCAAATTGCATTCAGGTTTGATAAAAGAATTATCTATAGTAAGACTCGGATTATTCAGACATTCCAAAAACAAGTAATCCTACGAAAATCTCATTTTAATACCATTAAAGCATTGATGAGAATAATGATTTTTAATAATTCACTTTTCACATTCACATATATATACACGCGATATATCCTAAAAATTCGTTTTTACCTCTATCATCATTACATTTAAAAAATTCTTCGCGCGCGCCACCATCAATGCGAATAACGTAGTAACATACAGTAGCATCAACGAGAGTTAAAAATAGATTTTCATGAATCCATATTTCACCAGTGTACTAGCAAAAGAGTTCCAACTTGTACAGTAGCTATAATCATTAATTATATAATCCTTAACCATGACTATAAAAAATGAATTCCAGCATATGTCAACCCTTTGAAAAAATATGCTGCGGAAAGAAATTTCCTGATTTCCCATTCGCACTAAAATTTTGCATTCTCATCGATACACGATAGTATCGATTTAAAGGATGCGTATTAATAATTTATCCGGACTTGTCTTTACGGCAAGTCCGGTCGAGTAACGAAGATCCTGGGATGAGAATCTCTATAAAAAATAAAAATAAGAAGGTGGATGTAGATAGCGAATAGAAGGTGGGCAACGCTTGCGCAGTTTCCGTAGTTTCGCCAGACAGCCCGCCGCTTCAGACACATCCGAACAGTCTGCGTTCGCCTCCTAGAGCAGCTTCATTAAACGAGCAGCATCCAAAAGGAAGAAAAAGAAATTAATAAAATCAAGAAAAAGAGAGTAAGTCCTCTTCGAGAGGGGAGGCTTGCGTGAATCGAGCGAAAAAAAGTGACAAGAGTTAAAAATACAAGTCTGAAGTAAATTAAAGAATTGGAAAAAAATATTGGCTCTATTACGAAAATACGTATCTTACAAGAAATCATCGTCGCGTTGACTGAAAAAGAGAAAAGAAAATAGTTCCCTTCGTGTGCGACTCGTGCAAGTGATCGGCAAGTCATTTCAGCCTGAAGTTTCCCAATGCTTATACTGACACGTATATACGTATATACGTATATACAGGTGTCGGAAGGCGTATGGCTAATTGCGAAAAAAATAGTGGCAGGCATCGTTAGTCGTTCATAGTTAACAGAAGAAGACGGTACTTTGATCGGAAGACATTTCCCGTTTATCAAGAAAAAAAAAATTTTTTTTAATCGAACAGTCAAAATTTGTTTAATTATCAAATTATCGAGTGAACTCCTTTTTTTACATCCCTTGATGAGGATCATTCACGTGGACCTCTTCGACGGGAGTCGAAACTGCTTCAGGTGATCCTTCAAGGATCCAGGATCAATATCGATCATCGTCACACGCCAAGGTATCGATCCGATAACAAAGTTGGTCCATTGACGGAAGATCATTGTGGTTATCGATGAGTGGTTAATCATCCATATCACGGATCAGTTGATACTCAAGCTCCCAATGTTGCAACCCCCTTCGACCTTACTCGAGATGGCATCACTGCGACTACCAGATTCTGAAGAATTTGACGTTGATTCTCGTCGTAGGACCAATGGAAATAATGCGTTGACAACTGTCAATCCATCTGTCAGTAATGTCGTTTTCAAGATCAAGAATCACCTTGCTGATTATATGAATAGTTCGTTGACGGAATTTACTACTATGAATCCAAGATCCACGATGGAGGAATCTGGTGGACTTTTAAATTCCAGTGACAATGCCAATCTGTCGATCGATCAGATGCCTGATCGCCTTTATAGGCACAGCATAGCTATGACTGCCGTATATTGTGTTGCTTATGTGCTGGTATTCGTTGTTGGACTAATCGGTAATAGTTTTGTCATTGCCGTTGTGTATCGTTCGCCGAGGATGAGGACCGTCACCAACTTCTTCATCATGAACCTCGCCGTGGCCGATGTACTCGTCATCGTATTTTGTTTACCTGCTACATTGATGAGCAATATCTTTGTTCGTGAGTATAGATATATATCGCCTTGAACAAATGTTATCACAGTGACTGTTATATTTCAGGTTGAATTCAGATGAGTTTTATTTCTTATTTTACGAGGAGAATTAGATGGATGAATTAATTGAAAATTTAATAAGAAACCTTGCTAATTTTATTGCCAATATTACTTCGAGCCTGAAAGTTTCTTTCATCTTCTTACACTGCTATGGAATGAACGTTAATTTATTATATTTGCCATTTTTTTTTATTTTACCTTCAATCGGGTGATTATGAATTTTGCAAAAATTCGACGTTTAACATCCTCGGAGGAAGCGATGGGTAATTTTTGTGAAACTTAAACAATTTTTACACTTCAAAGTTTTTTATGACAGTGAGTTATTCGCATTGTAGGCAGATATCGAGTTTGAAATGTTTTAACAACTTCCGGCTCTCTAAAGGCTCATCTCTTTGGTTTGAGACTGAAATGATATCTGGTAAGGATCAGAGTCAAGATGTCCGGTATTATATGTTTTATTGAAAACTTTATTCGCACAGAAACGAATTTCTGATGTTTCTACTTTCCGAAATGATATTTTGAAATTTTCAAAGCTTTCATTAAATTGTTCACGATTTATAGTCGTTTCGGTATATTTCAGATATTCGTAATGCCTGTATTATATCGTTCGACAACACATCGACTATTCCGTGTTAATTTATCACACGCCGCTGAACACGTAGAATATTATTTCGCAAATATACAGAAGGCATTACAAAATTTACAGGCAAACCGTATGGAATTAATCCTTCAGCATAATTAAGGTGATTGATACGTGGTGACCTTTTTTTGTTAGATAATAAAATTTAGAAGGTTATCGCCCAACGTTTTAACGATATCACTGAATTTATTCCATTATTACATAATATAACAGAAAGGGATTATCCGTTGAACGTTATCAGGTTAAATTTACAAATTACATTAAATTAACATTTTGCCAATCACTGATTTAAACCAGCCTTGAAAATATTACAATTGTACAAGGTCATTTTGATAAAAACTTATTTGTCAGCTTTTAATTAATTTCAAAATGATTACAACACGAAATAAGAACAAAAATAACTTCCAGCAGGATGAACAATATTTTCTTCATCAAGAATCTCACCCCATCCCTTACTTACAAAATAAATAGTCATCTTGACGTATGATGGGGAGATAATAAATATCACTTGGATGTTAAAAAGTTGATCCGAAGCGTACAACCCCTATGCCAATTGCGTATTGGAACCACCCTTACTTTTCTATTTTTCCCATTTTATCAAAATTCAACCCTACCTACTTTCTCCTTCTACTCTTATAATTTTCTATTTTTATACTGTATTCAGAATTACGACTCCTGCGGTCCCTCCGGATGCTGTGGAATTTGGGTCGCGAATTCAGAACAAATAAATGGAATTCGAATCACGTGTACGATAAGCTTCGCGAACGTCTTATTGATTCATTTCACGTGGAAGCTTTTCATGCGAATCTCACCTCAAACCGGAACGATGAAAATCGACTGATGTACTATTGATCGGGTTATATGCGTCGGACCCTCGTACATTCGCACCCTTTGATAAACACAGGTTAACAGGGATTGTCGGTCAGATGGATCCTTTTTAAGGATCTTAATATTTCTATAATACCTTATTTCCCAAAAAATGAATTTCCCAGTGACGCTTTTAGAATTTTACATTAATTTCTTAATGGTGAGAATTGGTACTGACGTCAAATGACTAACGTTATAAATTTACTCGATTATACGAATCAATATATTAGCACAGGGTGGGACTGGAGAAATTTTTTTATCTAGTGCATTCGAAAAATGCCTTTAACTCGATTTGTGTATTGGTACGCCTGGTACAGTACGTATTTTTTCATTCCCGATTAAAAAGTGTGCAAGTTCTGTTCTAATAATTGCAATTGGTTAAGTTAGTTATCAGTCGACAAGATTGATCGCCTAATTAAATTGTGAGGAAGTCAGCACGAGTATACATTCCGAGGCTGTGAACTGGAAAACAGAAGCCGTCTTTACCTTGAATCAGTCACTGGTCTCTCTCGATGGTAAGATTGTCCGCCAGTGATATTATAATTCGCGGACTTGAAGTCGGCAAGAAATTTCTTTGTTCTGAGCGTCAATTTACATTTGACATTATGACGTTAAAGAGTGCAGTGTCTGCGCGAGTCGCACCTCCAGAAAGCTTTCATATGTAAATCAATAAGGAATCATATGATTTTACAGTGAAGCTCAAAATTTGCATATCGATTCGAAATGAATGTCGGTAGTAAAAAATTGTCAAAATAAAATGCAAAGAAGTAAAATGATGATAATAATGGTAAATTAATGCTTATAGATCTCGATTGATTAATATTATCGTCCTGTTTGTTATTGGCAGTGACAATTCGGCTTTTTAAAATAAATCATTAATTTTACTATAAAACGTCCAATTTTTAACATTCAGTAAGTATTGAGAACCAGTAAACAAATGTTAGCCATTCAAGTTACAAATAGTTCGAACAGAACGGCGTCTTTTCACAAACTGAAAAGTTCATCAATCAAGACTACGTCGAATCGCCGTATACTCGTAGAGACGATGGTTCTGCAGACTTTTAGTAATCTTTTTTACCCATGGCGTTTGACCTGTTAGATTTAAGGGTGTCGTTGGTACGAGAGGCATTAAATCAAGAGCAAGGAAATCGACTGGGTATAGTCGTGCGCAGAGTTTCTTAAGGAATAAGGAAAACGATAGTTCCGCACTCAAGCACACGCTGAGCTGTACCCAAAATCTCAGTAAAAAATTGGATGCTTGTGCTATTTTTCTGAAATTATCGTTACGGTAAAAAGGGCCGAATGTTCCATAAAATGTAAATGACCATACATTTCTACAAAAAACAATCGTCCCGTTCCGAGGGACGTAATTCGATGTACCTCGTGTTTCTCAGTTAGGTAATTACCGATCGATATATTCAAAAACCTTGTCTCCGGTACTACGCTATATATATATTCTCTGTATCCCGGAAATTGATGCAGCACTCCAGAACAAAGATGGCGTACTAGTACCTTGACGATCAGACCATTCGAAAGGGGGATGAAATACAAAGGAGGGCAAATAGAGGGTCGTGCATACAGTCGATTAAAACGTCTAATACATAATGTGCAGGTTTATCGAACGTCTATCAATTTCTAGGATGCGATGCAATGTGCATTGCATACTTGCCTATCTATATATAGCTGTAGTCGATGGCCGCCAACCCATGGATGTAACCCAGGGGTGTATTCTAGGTGTGCACCACTGGGGGAAGAGGCTGCTGGGGTGCATGCACTATAACTATAGTACTAGATAGATGTACGATGCTATAGTATATAGTAGGGGTAGTATAGACGCGGTCTATACTATAGTAGGGCGCGTTGTAGGTTGTAGGTTGGTGGTAGGACGAACGGTTGCAGAAGGGTAGGTGGGTCGGCCGGTAGGTATCAAGTGCGCTGCCACAGGGTGAACGCCCCGAGGTGACCGCGTCCCGACGCCCGGCGTCGCTACCCTCTGCTACCCTCGCTTCGAAAGTCTCAGTCGGAAACTGGGGCTCGGTCGTATCTCTACCAAACACCCTCTTCTCTACTCACCCTCGACAGCCTCCGTTACTCCCCCGTAATTCTACTACGTTCCTACGTTCATGTTTATCAACATTACCTGTAGATCATGACTTGGCCACTGTCATTATATATTTTTTTTTTTCGTTAATTTGGCACAGTGATAATGGGCTCGAATGGTATATTTGTGGAATATTTCAACTGTCGAGAAAAAGCGAAAGGGTTGGTTTTTTTAAGGGTGGAATTACTGCGAGGATAATACATTAGTACTAGGATAATACTCGTGGTGGATACTTTAGTTTTTTCACAGTGAATTCCTGGCTGATTATTACTTGGATGAGAAATTGTCGAGATATATTTTTAGGGGATGCTTTTTTGTGACGCGCAACTTTTTTTTTCTATAGGGTTACACTTTTTTTTGTCTTTTTATATTATCTTTTAATGCAGCGCGCATAACATTTTTTTGCGCTCTTGACCAAGTGAACGATTTAATGAAAGTTGAGTGAAATTTATGAAACATGTTTAAGGGTTAACCCGTAGGGTTAGTACCGTTTTGGAAGACAATGGGAATGAAAATGGGTCGGACACGTAATACAACAGAGAGATATCACAGTGCCACACGATTCATGAATATTCAAAATAAAATGGCTGCTATTATTTTTTTCATTTTTTTTTACCTATCTAGAAATTCTGCTTCCCTTCTACTGTTTAATCTAATATGAAATTACTATACTTATCGAATGTTTGATAAGGTGACATAAACGGTCATTAAACTCACGATTTCTATTGCCTTTCTGATAAGACCATATCACACCACATCATTATATCCCCGATTGATTATTTATTTCGCTAACTTAATATATCACGCGATATAATAAAGGATAACTTCCACGCGGCGACAATTAAGACGGAATATGCTTAATGACAAGTCTAACGATAAGTTTCCTCAGGTGGAGTACAAGCGTTTTCAAGTGTACACAACTGCTCCCACATCCGAATCATGCATACGAGACTTCGTCATTACGCAAGTGTTGAAAACATGTTATTAACAATGCGTTCCGCTTTGCAGTTGAAAGAAGCGAAGAAAAAGAAGAAAAAAAAAAAAAAAATACCGCGTACCACGAGGTTAGTCAGACCGACGGAATAATTTATCATAAATTACGAATCGATGCGCGAGGATCGACGAAAGGATCAACGTCCAAAAGAATTCCTGATTAAAAAAAATTGGCAATTTCAATGACTTCGCATAGACGATTAAACGTTCGAATTAATCATCGATAACGCGTACCTGTTATCGGGACGTAAAAAAAATGTGTTTATCTACCCAATTCGTATTTACGACTTTCGAGTATAGATCTGCACTTTATACAATTGCCGTGTAATCTGCTCGTAAACTGTATTAGTAAAGTAATAAAATCCAATCGTTTCTTATCGAATAAAACAGTTTAGGCATTTAAAGAATCGGTGCAAAACCAACCTCAACTAAGTGAAGCTAGATAACCTGCATTCGTGTCAAGGCAAAGGGGTGCAATACTCGCGGCCGACCTACATTTGCCGATCACTCCTCTACCCGTTACTCCAACTTCAACCCCCTTTTCCCGAGCCCCAACCCCATTCCTACTTTCATCATGCACACCTATGGGCATGGCTACTACAATATGCTCTCCCGACCTACCCCACAGAAGTTGAATTTCTAGGACTGGCAAAATTCACGTAACACCCTTTAATTTTTGTGTATACTGTACATATTGAATTTTATACTAAATTAAGGGATGAATTTTTTCGTTGATTTTTTATTAGTATACAAATTCTTATCTGATGATACAGTGTGTATTGTATATAAAGGTTTAAGGGGTTAGAGGTAATCGTACTGTGATTGAATAATTAATTATACGTAATTATGTCGTATGAACAATTTTAATGCAGAAATTAATATTGTCCTAGGAAAATCATGTCTGTGCGATCATAACGAGCTGGGTCATATGGAAGTAACATAATTTAACTAGTTATAAACAAGGCTAAAAGTACATAGGGGATTAATCAAAACCCCCTACCCACGTGTACTTTTGCAGAGAACGTAATTCCAGATCGTCGCATATGTCACGTATGTGCGTCGAATTCGTTTTGTCTGTTTGTTTAATTGCCACTAGCTTCATTTACCTGGAGATCTCGAATGGATTTAACTTCGATTCAAACTCATTTCGCAAATGACGCCATTCCGATGTATCGAGAGGATAGAGAAAATCTTGAGGGATTTTCGACAGTCGATCAACTTGTATTGAGAATTAATGATATCAGGGGATAATAATTTCAAAGAGATTGTACATCCTTATCGATCTTATTGTCATAAGTCAAAGACTTTATACTTGATTGTACTTAGGGGATGACATTTTTTATTTCCAAGTTTCATGACTCTTGAGACACTGTATATATGCAGGTAAATTAAGTGGGTCAGCGTCCCAGTTGATGGTGTATGATTTAGAGCTAGGTGGGTGGAGGGTTGGAGTTCAACCTGGTCACCAGAGCAGCTACGGGTTTACCTGAGAACGATCCACCCCACGGAGCAGCAATGTCCTATGACCCAGCCAGGAAGTATCCTTGAACAATCTCAACCCATCGACTTGGCGACCTCCTTTTCCTTTTCAGCACGTCTACCTCTGCATTCGATGACCCACATGACCCTAAGGGTTGTCAGCAGAATAAATTTGACGAAATATTTTAGGAACCTTTTTAGGAACGACATAAGGCAATATTTTATAGGGTTGGACAAATCTGTCAAGGGTAAATGGAGCCATTCAGGTGCCATTTTGATGTTACAAGTAATATATGTAAAATCCTCTTTTGTACGAATTGACTGAACAAGTTTTTATGTCAAAAAGACCATTCGAGCAAAAAGTTCCCTTGGACCTGTCAGTGTACGACGAATGTTTCGTATTCTCAGAGAGAGAGAGGCAGGGGTTAGGCATATTTTTGGTATTCGAGTAATAATCGATACACGTGTCCATAAAATCTCACATATTTGTTACTTTTCAAAATCATATGGAATAAATCTTATCTTTTATCATGTTACTTCCAAGAGTATCTTTCTCCACGTAGATGTCTGATTTATGGGAAAAGTTTGTGTGGTAGTCGATTGCGAAGAAGGAGTGGATGCTGGTAAAATATTCGTATGGTCGACGCCATTGAAATTCGAAAAGAATCTTGCGCAACTGGGAAGCGGAAGTTAACCGGGTTGAAGGAAGGGTGATGAGGTTGAACGAATTCAGGTGACAACGTCTTGGAAAGATGCTGTAAGTAAGACGAGTGAGCCCAAGCTAGGTAAGCTGGCATTTTATTCAGGTAGGCTGACAGGTAGGTTAGGTATAGTCAGGTAGGCTGGTATGCAGACAGAGACATGGCCCAGTTCAGACCTGGCTTGTCCAAGGTCGTGCCTCGTGAGAAGATAATTACGCATCTGGGTCACAGACAGATACCTGCCTAGTGCTGGCAGTCTCGTTTCTAGGTAGTATTCAGTTTAGATAGATAGCGCGTTTAACCTTTGTCCCTAGGTACTGGATGAACTATGCACCCGGTCGATTTTCAACCAGAGATCACGGCGGATGATCTTGCTGAAAATAGTCAGGATCATTTCAACGAGGTAGCAGCGATTATACTGGATCTTGGTAGGTTGGGCGATAAAAAAAAAACACTTGAATTTTGGCTGAGTTTGAGAATTTTTGTAAATGGGAATTTCAAACACGTATGTGTTTTGGAACGAGGGTGGAATTCACGTGGGATGCAAATTGCGAAAGACACAGTTTACGTATTTCGAAATTTCGTACAATACCGCTACTATCGTTTATCCTTGGTGAATGTTGGTACTGGCAATTGTAATGTAAACTGCTAATCCTGGCATTGACATTGGATCGCCATTAGAGAGGAATTCGTAGATTTATGCATAAGCTTGTTTGGTCAAGGGTGAAGTCTGATTTATGATTCGCTTGTGTGGCGCCGGGGGTTGTTTCGAACGCTGCATTATCTAGCGACAAGTTTTAGCCTTGTTCGTGTACTTAATGCGTCTTTGAGGTTGTGTGCTAGTTCTTAAATTATAGTTCAGTGTCGCTACTGTAATTGAGTCTCAATGTAATAAGGTTTAATCTGGGTGATCGCAACCCCTCGAAAATGTATTCGGCATAAAAATCAACTTGCGACCGTGCGACAATTTTCAACCTCCCCAATATTAGCTTCCTATGATAATCCCCTAGGACACCTTATTTTTGCGGAAAAAATTTACTTGCCAAAAAGTCTTCACTCAATTATGCCGCTTAGCCACTTTCAGCACTTAATTAAATCAGCCTGAGTGTCAAAGGAAGTAAATGAAGTTGCGAAAAGCGGTAACATCTAAACTTCATTAAACTTTACTCCTCTAGACAGCACTACATATCTTCACGCAGCATCTTTGTATCGACTTGTAATCATCCCCCTTTGCTCTCACCCTTATTGACATTTTCATTAGTCATTCGTCCTTCCGTCATTGGTTTCTACTTGCTCTATAGGTTTTTCGGGTAGAGGCCAGTGGGACACCTGTACGGTACCGGTATCCAGGTCATGCATCTCGGTCACTTGTACTAGGTCACTACCTCTCTGCTTCAACCCCGTCACCTCTTCGTCCCAATGCACCCAACCAATCGCCACAGGCTGTCAGTCGAACAAGATAAAAAGAAAAAGAAAGGCGATACGATATTCATGAAGCTACATACAATTTCCTATTTTTACGCATCGACGCTTTATTAAAATTGTACACATATGTACGTCCCTCTCACGTATCCCTGGAAATAACGAATTTTTACACGTGTCCATCTGACACACGCATGCTACATATCCTACTGTCGGTCTGGATGCAAATCGAGTTTTGTAAATGATTCTGAGAATGAGACACATTTTTTTCAGATAGATGTCAAAACTTATATACCGGTGGCGCCACTTGTTCAAAGTTAGTAATCGTTAATGACAGCACGTGCTTTTGTGATTTATTTGCATGTTTATTTAACACCAGTTACCGCTTAGTTGGTTATACCCAATTTTTGTAGTAGTACTGATAATACTGGTTGATAATGATTTTTTTTTTCTTCTTCATTATTTCCTTACTCTCGCGTTATGTGACCGAAAAGGAAAAGAGGGTTAAGTCAGGACTGGAGGACCTTGAAGGCATTTGAAACCGGGGCAGTGCACCCCGTTAGGTCTTTTGCGCAGTCGCGGGGTGAATACTCTATAGTAAGGGGTGAACCGGGCTGCCCTAGATTGGGGCTCCACTACTGAAACTCCCTAGCTGCCCGCTTTTACGATCGGCCAATGCAGAACTTGCAGAAAAAGCACCTGACTGGCTGTGATTAAATAATTATTTGACATTCGATCTGACGTTGAGATTTTTTTGCTTTTTATTAACTTGAACATTTTTTTATTATACCTTCATTCCTGGGGGATCAATATATTAAGGGTTGTATATATTATGATTTTTAAATTGGTAATTGACATTCTATATAGTTATATTGTGTGTTGTCGACTATTATCTTCATTCGTAGGGTGGCTGTCTTTCTGTGGGGTAGGGGGAGGGGTTGGGGGTGGTGTACTAAAAAATTATAAAAATTTCAAAATAACTTATGGCATACGTGGGAAACGTATGAAATAATTACCACCTTTCTCCCATGTTACCTACTCATTTTGTGTGTTTGAAAGTTTTGGACTTTATGAGCCTCGTGGGAATAATTGTGCATGATAAACGGATTTAAACGGGAGTATTAGGTGTTCGGTTTCGTTTGAACTAGATAAAAAAAGAAAGGATACCGTTTAAATGTTGAACCTGGTATACGAGCGGAAAAATGTTAACTCGATAAAGATATCACGAGGAGAGACAAAAAATTGAGATATTAATAATTGTAATTTTCTTTAATGGTCTCGGCAGTTGTTAAATTTATCTGGGTATGAAAAGTTTAACTAAGTCGAAGAAAAATTTTTAAGGAGCAACTTTAAACAAAGTCATATTCATCATATTATGTTATGAGCCGAATTAAAAATTTCTCTTCCTTCTTTTTTGTACAACGAACCCAGTTCGGATGACATCGGCCTAAATGTACAATTATGGAGAGTTGACTGATAATCATAAGAAAGTAATGGATAAAACCTGCGAAATTTTTTAATTATTTGATAAATCAGAACGATTTATCAGTTAAGGTCAAAACTTTCAAGAATTTTCGATTAAAATACGTGTGGCTCTCACTCTACTAACACAGGGTTTGGAGGAAATAGGGTAGCTATTTTTTTTTTTTTTTTTTTCTTTAGCTCCCTATTTCATCTTGAATCTTGATCTGTCAAGGTACAATCAACATCATCCCTTCATCTTCCTTCCACTTCTGGTTTACCAACTTTCCAAGGAGCAACCTCTGCTCTGTAATATTACGGCCTATCTTATCGTCGATAAGGGTTGGTTACCCTTACGGAGTCCCAGACTACCACTGGCATTTTCTCGACGAAGACAGACTTACAACAGAGAACAGAACGGAATATTGCGGTTGACCTAAATACATGATGCAGTAACCTGGGCCCATATACCCTAAAGGTTTCAGTTACTAACCTAACGCTTACCGTTTTTCTACCCTGCGAATAAGAACAATCTCAACCATTTTCTCCACCCTTCCGAAAAGACAGGGATATTGATGCACGAAGAAACGAAAGCATCGAGCTTGAAAATGAAAAGCCAGAAGGGGAAAACGATTCTTTTTTTCTTTCAATTGAATATTTATTTGCCAAAAAAACCAATCAACGTTATTTCATATAAAAGAAAAAGTCAAAATATCGATACTACCAAAAATACACCCTTAACAATTTCGAGAAAAACTGTACTAAAAATTCGCTCTGCGTACCAAAAATCTCAAAAATTCATCAAAATCGTCAAATATTCCTCATATTTTTTCCTACTTTTCCTACCACGTACCCTTGAATTTCCTCAGAGAAAAATCACCCTCATAAACCCACCATCAAGCTCAATCCCAAACAACAATACCGAGGGTAAATGAAAGTATAAAATATCATCAGCGTTACCCAATACATATTCTAAGGTCCTTTTTCCCAGTTCTTTAGCAAATAGTCTATTTGCCACGTCCATTTCACACATTTCACTGAACATCGAATGGCATCACAACGAAAATTGCCTATACGGAAAGGTTTGTCTTCTGCGAATCCCATATGCTGCAAAATCACTGATAACAACGGTGCAGGTAAATGCGTGATAAAGATATGCTAATGGGTATCTAGGGTGTATAATCTAAGGCCATTAGGTTACCCCTTGCATCATATATGTCTAGATTGGCAGCTTTGCCTCAACAACCTTCGTCGACTAATACAGTGTATGTAAAAGTAACGAAGCTTTCGCAATCCCAACACACACCGCATGCCACGTTCAAGGTCAGCACTACATATGTTAAAAATGGAAATCCTGAAGAGAAATTATTACATACATAAAACCTACTTACTTCAAACGCATTACGCGCGCCCCAGAAAACACAAATTTATTAATGTATACCTATATGTGTATACACATTATATGCCATATGGAATTCATATAAGGATTTTTCAATAAGCATAAGTAGTACTTAACCTTGTATGATGTATAGTTTAGAAATAAATTTTTGTCTCATCAAGTTTCAATATATAATATAATATAAATTATAGATATAAAAAAACCGCCGAACTACGCTTTTATCTTTTTCCCATTCTGGTCGAATTTCTTTAATATGTTCTATTATGCAAAGACGATTGCCTTATCGGACAGATCAATATTCCCAATTACCAAAGGGGGATAAGAATTTGCTGATACGATTCCTATAAAGTACCTTATCCAGTGATGGGTTATAGAGAGTATTTACTGTAGGAGAGGGTCGAAGGAGTGAAGAGGGCAAAAGATCCCTAGGGAAGTGCGTTCCATTCCACTGTTAGGATTACGAGCAAGTAAGTCACCGGGTCCTTTAATTGGGTTACCGGGACTCGTACTTTCTATTTGGGTCAAATTCCACAAGCTTCCATTACGTATTACGCCTTTATTTCGATCAGCACGGAAAAGCCTATATTGGGTTTTAAGAAATCGTCGATTCGCAGATAAAAGATCTGGGGCGATTTATTGACGTGGGTGATGTCGTAATTTGACCTTATTTTTTATTAATCCTCCCTTTACATTATTCGTCTGATAGACGAAGGTTCGAATCAGATACCTTTGAATAGTTAGGACCCACCGTATTCCATGTCTTTTTTTTCAATTGGTTCTGGTAGTTTCGAAAGTCGTTTAGCGTTCGTTACAACCCTAAGCGATTCCTCCGAAAATAGGGAATTATGGGTGATGGAATTGGGATACGTGAATCTCCTTGAATTACGTGTATTTTGTTCCTGCTGTGTTTAGGAATTTCAATCGTTCTAAAATCTTACTCTGTTCTTACCTCAATGCACAGAGCAAGGGTTGCTTATTGCTTTGTCAAAATAGCAAGATTTAATTAATTATAGTGTTTCTCGATTTTCATATAAAAAATAATGTCTGGTATCAAATTTGGCGTTTTCGTATTTTCATATTTTTGGAAATTATATCAACCAATATCTTGTTTAATTATGAGTGATGGAATTGGAAGCAGCTTTCTGACGAATTATAATTGAAACAGGCCTTATAGGCATTTAAGGATGAGTAAATATATTTATAAAAATTATACAGGAAATTCAGTTTGACGTGAGAATTTTGAAATCACGCAAAACCATCTCGCTCGATATTAATTGTTATTCCTATTGATTTTCACGGTAAAGCTCGTTTCTTATCAATTGAAAATTATCACGACGTACCCAATGGAAATTTATTTATATGCATGCTAAACAGTATCACTTGAAGATATTCTAAACTGAAACTCATGTCAATCATAAACCCACGCAGTTACCAAGCGATTGCATATGACGAGTGCCAAGACGCATAGCGTCCCACGTGCATCGACGTTGAATGCACATATGTTAGCAGGGCGTTTTGTACGAATACCTATACACTATATCTATACATACAGATAACAGACACTGGTACATATAGATATAGCAGTGCTATTATTCGCACTGGATTTACGTCAAACATACCACGTATACGAGTGTAATGCGCGTTTAAAGTGAAACTCGGGAAGATTTACAGATTCTACGTAATAAATAAACTTTTCCTAAGAATCTCATTGTGGGTCCATTTAAATCTTTTTTTACTCCGTAACCTTTACGAAATAAGATCATTCGCGTCGTGTAGCCGTTTAAAAAAAAAAAGTTCATCCAAACGACAAATCTTCTGTGACACTTAAGAATGACGTTGAACGTTTTCCCAAAACGTTCTAAGGGTACAAAATGTAGAATGTCAAAAATTTCGAGCATCCCCATGAATCGCTTCGCCGCCCTATGCAAATGCAATAACTTAACTACGTACGTAGAATCCACAAGGGGTGCTTTTTCACGAGGACAGTATTGGATACTGATTACGAATGCAGAGTACGTCACCGACATTCTAAGGGTAGTTTTCATACGGAGTAAATATCCTGACTAGACGGACGCGCATTTCAAACATCCACTTCATCCTGCACTCTTATCTAGCAGCTTCCCTTCCAATGAGATTTTCACTTTGTCGAATAACCAGGTTCACGGTTAAGGTCACTGCCGATACATTTACTCTGAGACACGTAATGGGGTTCATGATACGTGCATGGATATTCTTGTATAACTATATATATGAATATACGATATCGGTATACCCTCAAGCGCAATACAATCTGTGCCAAAATGACGTCTCGTATAGGCGCTTATCTCCTCCGGTCATGGTACCAAAGCGACAAGTAGATTGGCGAATGCTGAAAATCGCGAATCTTATTATTTCCTGTAGACTCTGATGGCATTTTTATTCAACCAATCGCGTCCCTAGGCGGTATGAATAGGACTGTAAAATCTCGTACCAACCGGAAACTGCATGTCTGGTCGAAGGTTGACGTTACCATTTGCGAAAGAGCTGATACCAAATAGCGATGTCTGGTCTGTTCGTAGCTGCATTCATGCGAACTTGCATTATTGATAAGACTTGTAGGTGCAGATGATTTCCTGGGTTATCCATTGTGAGAGTCGCCCTTGGCTTTTTCTATGCGAAGGATCATTTACTTCCACGTCATTTTCGAGACTGCTGTACTGTTCCCATATAAGTACTGCTGAGCTTGCACTTTGCAGTGTAATAGTTGCATTAGAGTGACCTTGCGCCACTGACAAGAGATGCTCTTCATCTTTTCTTATTACTCTTTCTTGCTACCCCTTTGTATTTCGAGACAAGAAATTGTCATTGTCAAACAAGTTTTGCACGACGTCATCAAGAACTTTGGCACCGATGTTATCTTGCATATGTCATATACATAGTTTTGTATGGAACATTTTAGCATTAAATCTGAAATAAACGTGAGACAAGAATTCAAAGCTATTATAATAATGACGTATAAGTTAGATATAAAATTCTTTGTAATATCAGGTTAGAATTCAAAACTGTTTACGTGAATTATATTTGTGTCCAAACAATAAAAATGAGAATTTGCATTTTTACTTTAAACTTATAAATAACCAAATTACAGTAGACCTATGTACATCACGTCGTATCCTTTAATCCTTTGAGGTCTGGGTATGTAGGAAATAACTCCCAACGGAATACCTAGGTATACCCTGACTTTTGCCTGTAAAGGGTTAACGGGAGTATAGAGAATAAAAAATATTTCTTGTATAATTAATTTTTCCAAAAACATTTTGCACCTTAGTAGATACACTTATCGTTATGAGACATTGGCGAATAATGTTTTTCATCATTTTCAAGTCTCGTGATCCTTTATGATTATTCAAATACGTCGCCATGCTTGCATAATATTCTGTATACGTGCAACAGACACGAATACACTACTGAGATTGTTATATAATAAAATTATTTAATTTCGTTATCAATAAATAATAGCGTTGGTCGCCTTTCAAGTTTACATTGAATAATATGATTCGTTTTACTGAAGTTATTCAAGTACCATATAAGACTGGTTATAGGATTATATGTGTATATATATATATATTAAACTGTTCCTGACTTTGTCTTTATAACGTATACCTATATATTGATCTAACTCGGTACCAGTCATACGGTATGCGTGAAACGTGAATTGCGCGCGTTGCGCAATACTCTGCGGTTGTGCGAGATTACGTTGCTGTGCCAATAGATACGGAATAATAAAACCGGTGAGATAAATTCGTGCGAATAATAGTGATTGTTTCAAAGTTACAAGACAAGTCGAACCTAGTAGAAAAGTATTATTAGTCAGAGGGAGTCAGCTGGTGTTTAGTAAAATAAAAAAAAAATAAATCCAAATTTCTTCAATATTAGAATCAGACTGTTTACATTGATTAATAAATAATATATATTTTCTCATAAGTTCTACAGGCAGTTTCACCCTGTTCCTTCATCCCTCTGCTTATTCAATAGCGAATAAAAATATTCACAAAGAATGAGGGTCGTGATGGGATCTGAAAAAGCGTTCGATAAATTTAAGCTCGATTCTGTCGATCATCCCTTTTCTTCGCCCTCGTGTAAATACATATTTTGGGAAAATTAATCCAGCCTTAAGTGAAAACCCGAATGGAAATTAGGAGCTTTCAGCTTTATAAGATTTATGACGCCAAGCTTTTTTCTATAGGATTTCAAAATATATTCCTGTATATTATCCATGGGTATAGTCAATACAGAAAATAATGGGATATACTCGAACATGGTAAATGCTATGTTGCTAAAATATAGCATAGACTACATAGGCAATTTTAAGAGTGTATATACTTTTTATCGTTTAAATATATATATATATATATATATACACTTTGCATATGCATACACGTAACGTCATGTCATCCACGTATCATAACGCGCATCGTTCGCTTCAAAGGGAATCTACGTGTAATTCACGGTTCGCCTAACTTGACTGCTTCCTTAAAAGTTTCCCTGGATCCGGGATACTGAAATACTAAAAACTACCGCAACGAAAGTATGCTGCAGTATGTATAGTCTGGGACGTACATAAAAATCTACATATGCAAGACACGAGCTCAGACAAGGTCCTGGTATAATGTACTTCCGGTAAATTTGAAAATATCCAAGGAGAGAACTAATGCAGCTACAACAGCATATGTTTTCAATGATCTACTGACAATCATGCAATTCTATTATCGCCACTATCAATTATATTATAAAATATATAAATATAAGTATGTTGGTTATTTAGATTAATGATATATTAAAAACATTTTTTTTTATGTTTCAAATTTTTTTGCACGTTTATGCAAAAGGTAATGTAGGTGTGTGCAGGAGGAAATATGGTCGAAAATGGCATTGTTATGACGTCACTGAACAATTACGTAAACCCTACCTCTTCGGTGCACTATGGCAACACCATGGCCTTTACGATTACCTCTTCGCACATGACAAGGAGCGTCGAGGTACCACAGAGACGCCATATTGTTACTGACCTACCACTCATTGATTGTTATACCAGTAATTAATTGCCATAGTACATGATCGTAGAGACTTGATAAATACTATTATACCTTGCCATTAAATTTCAATGCTATTCCTTCGGTATGGCTTTAAAAACATCTCATAATTGTACAAACTGCTGCTGTAGATACTTAAACTACTAGTATCATTACGACATTTAAATGTTCCTCTGGTACTTATATCATGCAATAATTGTAATTAAATGAAACTCGTTTAAATACTTTCACAACCTCGTGTATTTTAACTGCTAAAAATTGTGGATATTGCAAATCTTTGAAGGATGCAAATTATTGGAATTATTTCTTCCATCAAGTAATTTCCTATCCTGCCCTGCCAAGCCTGCTAGTTACTTCCTTATCTTTTCCATTGTTTTCCTTCACTCTACTTCTTTTCTATGTGCTCGGATTTTTTTAATTCTCTTAACTCTCACTACGTCCTCTAGACATTTGCAAATTAATCCTACCGGGAGTCTGGGTAGTTCTGCGCCATTTTCGCCAGGCAAAACAACAAGAACACTTAACGGGTTTATGGAAGTAACAGGCAGTTCATGAGCGCGTGATAACGTCTCTCACTTTATCAAGATATACATATGTTTATATATATGTGCTTAAAAAGAAAAAGAAAAAACTAAAATATATAAGGTATTAAAATATACGATAGTGTGAATATGAAAAGAGTTATAGCTTGTACAGGGTGGAAAGACTCGATAACATATGGCCCCAGTGCAAGCAACATAAGGGTACTCATATATTCTCGAAACACCTACGCGTGCCAACGTAACAGTCCAATTAGAATCAGATCGTTTCTCCAGACTCCGTGGACCATCGGATATACTTTCGAAATTGATATACTTCGGTTCTACGTGTAAAGGAAATGGTCAAACGTAATACCGATACGTGTCGATAATATCGGTTGCAGTTGTTATCGGTACTTTTTTTTAATAAAGTCTCGACTGGTCTCATATTAGAAAAATGTCTTACATGAAAATCATCCCATTTATATGTGCCAAGAGAAGATTTAATATCAAGCGAGATTACGGAATCTGTCCGATACTGTCAGGGCTATCGATCAGTCTTCGGTAACCTTGATCGTATGAGTTAGACCTTTTTTTTTTGCAAATCTGGTAAAATCGAGACTCGCAATTTCATGGGATCGAACGATATTCCAAAAGTTGACGATTATTCCATGTATACGTATATAATGTGTAGGTCTTTGGAAATAACCAATCGATGTAAATCATACAATATTAAATCATCGATCAAGAATGATTATCTGTTAAATTAGTTTATCCTGGATCGTGATACATTATTTTCTATGAATCATTTAGCAACGATCGGTAAAACAGTTTCTGTAAGTTGACTTTAATTTTATTATAATTTAATACGACTAATCAGTACATGTTTAATGCCTAGCAAAGTGGTGGAGTCTTAACGTAAGTCGTATATCTACAACTATGATTCAAAATATCACGATGTATGCATCCCACAGGAGTTCAAGACTTCTTATGAAAGTCAGGATTACGTATTCGGTCGCATAATTACCCACTTAACGCTCGATCGCTGATTGAGATTACCTTTCTATGCAGCAAGTGCCCTTCACTTCACACAATCCTTCGTAGTCGGTAACAGCCATAGAACAAATAGAAAAAAATATATGCAATACGTATATAGGCATTATGATAAGATCCAAAGATCACGACCTAAACCAATATAGAAAAATATGTATTTCCATATATATTATATATAAAATAAGAAATGCGTGACATGAATTCGGTACATGTCGTATTTCCTGTAGAAATTTCGAAATTTTCTCCAAAAAAATGAAACAAACGCACGAGACACTCGGAGAAGATTTTACGAATGGGAATAATTTTTAAGGGATGAAATGGAAAATTTATCAGTTGAAATTCAAAGCTTCTGCTACTACAAAGAACAGTCGTAGCTTATACGTACAGCGTAATAAAATTGTCACGTTTTTGGAATTTATAATTTATTTTATCAATCTTACATATCGTCAATATTATTTTGCTTGTATTAATTACCAGTATGATTGTCTAGATTGTATAGCGCTGCTATTCCTCATTTAATTGAATCATTAATTATGAGTAATTATCATTTCCAAGTAAATTGTCAATATAATGATGCTGGAGTAATTATACAAATATGTAGCAATTAATATCATTTTGATTCTTTACTCATTTGTCAGATTATTAAAAAGTCTTTTCTGTTTCAGCATGGATCCTGGGATGGTTTATGTGCAAAACCGTTCCATATGTACAGGGTGTTTCAGTAGCTGCCTCTGTATACAGTCTTGTTGCAGTTTCGTTAGACAGGTACGTGTACTGAAAATCATAAAAATCCATAAAAAGAAAATACTCCAGCCTGAACTCAAAGTATTACTTATCTACTTACTTAAGTAACACTTACCATTATCCGAAGCATGTATATACGGCAGATAAGAAATGAATTTTTTTCTTCAACATAAGAAAAAAAGCAATTTCAAATTCCATCAAGCACATTAATTTACCCATACGGGTAAGGAATATAAGTAAATACAAAAAAACTTACCTTATACTTAGTCACTGAACAATTTACTAAAATCCAAGTCATTGTCTCGTATAGGGAAGATGAGTCTTAACAAATCAATGATTGATGGATACAAAAAAAACACTATAGCTGCTTATGAAACTAAAACTATTACGATCATGTAAAAACGTACAGAATGAAATATTGAGGAGACAGCCATTGTATCACCAACCAGTAAAATACATCAACTATACTGATCTGCTATAGATACTTGTACTATGAGTCTGGTACTATTTCCTGGTGAGAGGTGATCAAAGACTGGAATCAACAAAAGTTCACAAGTAAAATGGTACTGATAACTCAACAGAATAAAATACCGTTTAAAAACATCACTGATCAAAAATTGGATAATGGTACTGCATATGGTAGAAGTGAAAGATCAAAATTGTTTTAAGGGAAAATTAAAAAAAATTAAATGAAACGAAAAGGAAGAGACTTCTTAAAGTGAAACTTGTCAAATACTTTATTTTGGGAAATGCTTCCCTCCCGGGTCGAGAGATTCCCTAAATCCTTAGGACTCTGATATATTTACGGATTCTTCTATTTCTCTAAAGAGAAATAGAGACAAAGAATTACCATGGTGAAATAGCTTTTTCAGCTATAAGGTAGCAATGTCTTGTGTCATAGAATTAAATGAGTAGATCAAGCGAAATGAGGCTGAATGATAATAACGATTTACAGTAAATTTACTTAAAGCTACTTTCTTATGAAATCTCTATAGGATCTCTTGGTTACAATTAAATTATTTTTCTTTGATATCTCAGATAAGTGATACTTCAATGAATTACTTGAGGAATGAATTGTCGTTTGATTCAAGTATCGGGTGTTACTTTAATTTTTTATTATTAGATTTCTTTCTTTGTGGGACAGCTGATGGTGCTAAAGTATCATGGACCAATATTGTGAATTGGATGTATTAACGTTTATTGAAATTATGATGGAAGTAGTGTGACTACTGTCAATACATTTTGCATACAGATGTATTGACTGTTCGCGTGATGTTTGATTGATGATGATTGCTTAATTTTTATTGAGGGTTAAGGAGAGTGATGAATTCTTATAAAACAGAGTATCGGGTTATCTAATTGCCAAAAAATGTAAAAACCTATCTATCAGTCTGATGGGAGTAATAATTTAATTTATATTCAGTTCATAATATTTATTCAGATAGTGAATATCTATATGTGGTATTCGAGTAGAATGGAACAGTTAACTACTTAGATACCTTTTACTGTGAGTATATACTGTGCAAAATGATTCTGTTATTGTATTATTGCTATTGTTAGCTATTGCGATATGTGAAAATTAACAAGTTAATTGCACAGTTTAATTTGGGTGGTTTTTAACGATTTTTGTAAGTTTTGATTAATTGGACTTATAATTTATTTTAAATTAAAGCTACTGATCGATCTAGTCGACCCACAGTGATTATCGTCAAACAAACTGAAATTGGGTGAGTTTCCGTTTTGGGAAATTACTCGTTTGATATACAATATCTTTGATGACCGATGACTGTTATCACGTTGAAAAATTACAAAGCTTCTAGGAAAATGTGTTAGGTCATATTACAGATAATGGAATAGATTGAACCTTAAAAATGGCCTGGTTTTATTGCGACTGAAAAATATGAAAGATGATATAAGCTATTCTTGAAAATTATCCTATGAGCTTGGATGATTGTGAGGACAAAGTACTGAAAAAAAAATTTGTCAATTTTCAAGATATTATGTCATAACTTTCGTACTTGCATCATTGAGTTTCTCAAGAGTATTTTTTTTCGAGATCCAAGGGGTTAAAAGTCTCAAATATTGCGAAATACGTTACAGTCCGATTGTCAGGGTTGTTGATTGGCTGGCTATATCCAGGTTTGCACAGGGGCGTGCAAATTATTGGTCATTGAAACTCCCACCATAAGAAAACCGGCTGACTCAACTATTCGCATTACGTCGTCATGCAGTTCATTGGCCCACGTGACCAAATTTACTTATGTGGTTGGGATTCGATTTTTTAATTTAAGAATTGGTATAAAACCCCAGCGCCGCACAGTGGTAGCATAAGCTTACTCACTTCCAAGAAGTAAACTACATCAATCCAATCAACATGTTCAAGCTGGTAAGATAAATTATATTAAATAATCAATTAAATACAATTTTATACAACGACAAAACAAAATCGATCTACCATACAAAAATTAGCAAAATTTCAATACAGTATTTGGATCAGACTCATAGACTTATTAGAAATTCAAAAAATGTCTTATTCGTCAATATCACGGTGTATAAAATAATTCAATAAATTAGTCACGAAATGAAAATTCATCCGCTACAGACACTCAAATCAGTCACCCTCAGATCAAAGGAGATATTCGAAAAACCTAAATCTCATAATTCTATTCCATCAGAATAAACTGTACAATCGTGCCTTCACATTCACTTAAACGTTCTCCGAACTCGGGTCAAAAAAGTCTGGGTAAAATCACTCAAGCATGTACATTGTTGGCCAACACCAAGCCTACACTACAAATGCCAATTTCTCAGCTTGTAAGTCAGTAAAAGGGAATGCAGTTTGACATTTTTGAAAAAGTAAATCCTGAATGACGCATAAGTTGCCCACGTGCTCTCTCGAACAGTAAGAAAGCTGCTTGCCATTGTTCAATCTCTGCTGTAAATAACAGTCGAATCACACAGAAACTAATTTTTCCAAAACACATTGAAGTCTCCAATCGTCATAAAGATTTCTCAATGATTCTTTTCAATGTGGTACAGGCTGTTCTCGCTGCCATTCTGGCTGTCGCTGTTGCTGCTCCTGGAGGTTGGACTGGTGTACCAATTAGCTATGGACATGGACCAGTCCATGCTCCTAACGTAATCAGTGTTGCACCCGCACATGTTGCTACACATGTCATTGCTCAACCCATTGCCCCTGTCGTCCACGCTGCTCCCATCATCACCAGAACCGTATTGTCCGGCCATGGTCATGGCCTTCTTGGACTTCATTAGGAAGTCTCGTATGGATCAAAAAAACAATTGAGACCCCCTTCCCCAGGAATGTGCACAACCTGTCTTGCACAAAGACAGACCAAAAAAAAAAAAGTTTAACATCACATCTCGTTAGAGAGACGTCATCATGCGGCCATACGAACTTTCGTGTTTTATTTCTACTTTTGTATGTCATCACAAAATTATCCCATTGAATCATCACCCTGATCATCATTCTCCCTCTAGCCCCTTTCAATCACACGGAATTTTAATAAAATTTTTATTGTAATTCGAAAATTCTTACCGAGGTCTGATTCACCCTACCCTTCTTCTCTTCAATCTTTAAGGATTTGGTTACGTATCAGCTGTACGTAACCCATGACTTCCTAATGCTTGATTATGAAAGGTTTTGTTTTTTTTTGAAAATTGCAATTTAATAAATGCTTTAAAATTTCACAAGAACCATGTTTTTTAATACAGATTTATTTATATATTTTTCTTTCCCCGAATTACCGTTCGTAACTTCCTTATTTTCGAATCTGCCAACTCACCGAAAATAAAGTCAATTTTATCAAGGCAACACAAGCGTTTTCGTTTGATACGCAACGGGAAAGAATATCTCTCAAAGTTACGCACAGTTAAAAAAGTTTATTCAAAATAAACGAGAACGAGGAGAAGCCATGTCAATGCGAACATTTATACTCAAGCATATTAATCATAACGTAAATTCGTTAATGTGGTAAAACTGGATAATACGCAAGACCAGACGCATGTACCGGGTGTGGATAAAATCCAGGATGAACTGGTGAGATCAAAGGTGCAGAAGCCACCTTGACCACTGGTTGTGGTGCCAGAAGTATAGTTTGCGCTGGTAGCACTGGTCCTAAGATCGTGGCAGGTGGTACAGGTGCAGGTGCAGCAGTGATAGCCACAATGGCAAAAGCAAGAATGATCTGTAAAAAAGAATGATAAAATAAATAATAAAAAAGATTGATAAATAAATAGAAATTGCAAAAAACTTACCAGCTTATACATTATCACTTTATTGTTTCTTAACTCTTTATTGTGAATCAAGAGAAGCGCTCTTGGGTACTGAACACTGACCGCGTATATCCTTTTATACTTGTAGCTGAAAGCTTCTTGAGGTTTATCATGATTTACTCCACTGACTCCAGAACCTTGAATACGTTAATGTATTATGCTCTTTGGCACAGCTTTTGTGGCCTTGTCACATTACGTTCGATACCGGGTTCGTTTGCATTAAGGTTGATCTTGGTACATAACACTATAAAATCATTAAGCCACCATCCAAGAACAATGATTGATTTATCTCGTACTCGTTTACCTGATTTATCATTAGATTCTTTGATTCCGACAGGAGTACAAAGATCAGCAGTTAGTTATGTGATTGATCCAAGGTTTTGAGATTACTGTCGTAGTTTCTCATTAGATGAATTGTGCAAGGAAGTGAATCGATTTGTTATATTTTAAAAATGGCAATTGTCCTCGATAAATCGATCACTATTAATCATATGCGTGTCGCTTTTACTTCTGTATAATTACACTACACCGTATATGTATACACTCGAGTATTTTTAAATAGTCAACGAAATAAGAATATAGACATGTATTCGAAGGGTTTGACACTCGTAAGGGAAGGTTGGATGAAAATTTTGTGAAAGATGCAGTTTGATTAATGAGATCAAGCTTAAGGCGTGGCTGCATTATATTTTCTACCACGTGAGTAAATAAAATTTCAATGCGTAAAGTTCGCCCTTAATTTATTATTGTTCCACGCGTATGCAGTGCGTAAAGAAAAAGTGAGGAAATCAAATCTAATGGCGAAACCACGACGAACCATTCGTATATTTTAATAAATTAAATTGAAGTTTTCTGAAGTATAAGGATCACCCCAAAACGAGATTAAATAGATTCAGTAGTAGAGGGATGAGAATCTGAGTGTTTGGCAAATGTCGAAATTCATTTATGGCTGAGGTCGGCATCCATTAGGTATTCCGCATAAATTTCAGAATATAATAATAGCCTGTTAAGTGGATGTATACAATGACGTAATTTACATTGAAATGCCCTATAACGATTTATAAGACAATTATCCTCGAGATTCGCTTCGATATAGTTCAGGCTTTGAATTAATGAAGAATTTATTTTCCTTTTAAACAGATTGAAATTGAAACCCAATTCTATATATATTCTACGTTATTCCACATGTATATATACGGTTTCTTATTGCGTATTACGTCCTTCCGCAAATTCCGTATACGCTCCTTAGATATACAGTCGTGAGTGGGTGCGTGTATATCTATAGACAGTAATTATGAATAAAAATATCATAGCAATTCCGGAAACGTTACAAGGAGTACAATTTGTTCCTAGCAAAGTGGAATCAATAAACCGAACTCGATTGGACGAAGGAAATTGATCGTAAAAGATGCATAAAACCGGAAGTGGACAGGAAAAAAATAAAAAAAAATACTCCAAAAATTCTACGAAAATATCACATTCTCTTAAGTTCAAACGAGCGTTAAGGCACCTCGTATTTTTCAAGAATTTAGAAGCTGAAATCTTCGTCAATACTTCTGCTCCTTTCTGCCTTTCTGCTACCGTATTTCCACAGCATCCTCATCGTCCATATACACCCGCTCACAGAAATATAATATTTATCTCAATCAATAATAGAAAGAAGCACTCGGTATCATATTGCCAATATAAGACCGAGTAAAGATATACGTAAGCACATAATTGTCCATATAGTATAAAAAAGTGAAATGAAACGTAAACCAAAAAAGCAAATATGGACCATAAGAGACCGTATGACGGTATAACGTAAGGTTCGCATAAAAGTAAACGGAAGTGAAGTGAGACGAATAAACGTTGAAAAAATAAATAAAACCCAGATCAATTTCGCGGTTACAATTTTTAAGGTATACCGTGCTATCTCGGGTACACATACGAGATATATTTTTACGATTCAATCCCAAGAGAAACGTTCGATTACCTTTTGATATACACGTAAGTTATCGGACCTATTCTTAGTTTGCGGTTAGTCAAGCATAACACGTGCGTTCCTTTCGAAACCGCGAACATACATTACTACATATGCCAGAGCGACTTACAAAAATAAAATGAGACATTATTCCCAGGCCCAACTAATATTCGTTACACGTGCCTAGCACACGGACCCAACATACTAAACACAATAATTACACGCGCCACACGACACACATAACAGCCAACGTAACTATAAGGATAGAGAAAAATGACGTAAAATGATTACGTAACGGATACATTAAATATTAAATAATTAAAATAAATTCTCACACACGACTTAAATATAATATAAATAATTAAGAGTAACGGCTGGAATATTTTCTATTTTTATCTAACCTCCATGTAATTACGATCACATCATACGAATCAATGTTTTAATAACTCTTATACAATTCGCAGGTTCCTGGCAATCTGGTGGCCGTTCAAGTGTCAAATAACAAAGCGACGAGCAAGAATAATGATCGTGGCAATCTGGTTCGCCGCCCTGACGATAACTTCACCCTGGCTACTGTACTTCGACCTGGTGCCGATCTACGCCGACGATCCAGATCTAAAATTGTGTTTAGAAAAATGGCCACGTCCGGAAGACGAGACCCTGTTCTTCCTGATTGGAAATTTAATGCTGTGTTACGTCTTGCCAATGATACTGATCTCCCTCTGCTACATCCTGATATGGATCAAGGTATGGAGACGTCACATTCCAACGGATACGAAGGACGCGCAGATGGAGAGGATACAGCAGAAGTCAAAGGTCAAGGTTGTGAAGATGCTCGTGGTCGTCGTCATACTATTCGTCCTGTCCTGGCTGCCGCTCTACATAATTTTCGCAAGGATCAAGTTGCGGGGCAAGACGCCTGTTTGGGAGGAGGAAATCTTGCAGATTGCAACTCCGATAGCTCAGTGGCTTGGCTCCAGTAATTCCTCGATCAACCCGATACTCTATGCTTTCTTCAATAAAAAGTATCGACGTGGCTTTATGGCTATTCTCAAGAGCGGAAGATGCTGCGGAAAGTTGCGCTACTACGAAACTGTAGCCATGATGTCATCTTCCACTAGCATGAGGAAGTCCTCGTATTACGTGAATAATAATAATTCGTCGACAAGGAGGACCTGCCATGGTCCACCTGTGCATCAGCATAGCAACGTATCTTATATATTTAATCAGACAGGCGTCTAAGAGCTAATCTGACAGTTACAAGAATCAAGTAAGACCTCATACGCTGCGCGCCTCTTTATCGAGGGTCGAATATACCCAGACGGGTTTGAGAGCCGCTCCGAGAGATTGTGGGTCACGTATGATCGTTGGATTGTTGCTCGGATCGGAAGTCGTTATCGTGGTTTGATTATAATGATTAATCAAATTAAGTACCTATATATGATATAAATTTATAGGTAGTTCATGATTTTGATGCAGTTTCAAAAGCGATGATGATGATGATGATGACTCATTGGAAACGCATTGGAGTCATAATGTAAAATGAACGGTTGGCTCGAGAATCTTAATTAATAGGATCCTTAATTAGTTATTAATTATACACACACTCACTGACATATGCACATATGTATACACATACACATTAATTATTCTTCCTAAGGTTTCACGACGATATATTATTCTACTATCATTCGTTACGCACATAACGTATGTACAAATGACTCCGAAGTATAAGAATGACGCTCGTGATAACAGAGTGGATGAAATTTGTTTTTTCACAAAATACAACATCTTTTGTTCTGTACTCGTTGATCGTGGGAATTAATTGCTCGATGATTCTACTAGTCACCAGATTTGACGCTTCGTTCACACAGGCTGTCAGAGAAAGAGATTTCGGAGATACGATCGGGCGAGAGTGAGGGAGTCAGGACGTATGTTTTTGTGTGCCTGTGTGAGAGAGAAAAATTGATAAATGATTGGACGAAAGAGTGAATAATTATAATTAATTATATTTGTAAAAATAATATTTAAAAAGATGCATTATATCATGCGATTATACAATGCGATCCAAATACATATACGTAATATAGTAATTGATTGATAATCAGGATGAGCATTCGATGAAATACTCCTAGACTATCAAAGGATTTATTTTCAGATGAACTTATCATCCAATTGGTGGTACTGTTTATTTTAATATTTAATCCAATCTTTTTTTTTTTATTTAGTTCATGAGATTACGTTTTGGTTAAGTGCAGATTTTATTGATACACTTTGGCGTCACTACCTCTACGAATGCTATGCTAATTTTTATCACTTGTGGCTAAGGATTAGAATATTTTCTTATCGAGTATGTAACACATCACACGTTTCATGTACAATAACGTAATGATAACAGGAGCGTTAATTACCTAATATGGCGATTACCATTGGTTATAGGTAATCGTAAAAAATATTTCAAGCCCTGATTCAATTTTTCTGAAATATAATGAAAAATTATTATCTATGCACTTAGCAGTGAAACTAATTATAATTTTAATGACTATCGTTAATCAAATAGAGGGATCACTCATGCTAATCTATTACAGAGATACGAATTGTTATTGTTAATTACATGTATATTGTTTAACGATTCAGGGCAATAATTTTTCTCGTATGAATTCTATCTGACGTGTGTCGATGATGAGAATTTTTCTTTTTCGAGTTTTAACCTCAAAATAAAAAATGTATTGTTCGATCTAAAAAACCGTGTTCCAGATTCTTGGTTGAAAAGTATCACAGGTCAGTCTTTTCAGTTGAAATAAATTCAAAGCCATTGTTAGACATTTTTTGTTCATTCTCTCTCTCTCTCTCTCTCTCTCTCTCTCTCTCTCTCTCTCTCTCTCTCTCTCTCTCTCTCTCTCTCTCTCTCTCTGTCATTAGCATTTAAAAAGTGGTGACCCTCGATTTCTCACAATTGCGAAGGGCAAATTTTTTTTGGGACAAACCCAGATCCGCTCTCTGCAATTCTCACGGTTTTACCGAGTGCAGAAATTCCATTGTCAAAAAAGACTCTGCGACTTGTCTGGATAAAATTAATTCGAATGTTTTCTAAGCTTTCACGATAGACGTAAAAATTATAGTCCCAATTGACACCAAAAAGACGATGCACAGATTCGCGCTTCTTTTTAGTGCGATTTTAATACGCAAAATGTATTCGAGCTTGCATATGAAATCAATGAAGAATTTTGGTTGCGAGTCACCATTAGTCTTGCACTTGTTGCAAAAATGCAGAATTTTTTGACTTATCGTAGCATAACAGAGATTTGATAAAGAGGTACTCGTGATGAGATAATTATTTTCCTAAAGCTTTTATACGAGGAACGGATATGAATAATATAACAATGACATACATATATACATACATTGTACGTTATAGGTGCAAAAAATATATTGTGACTGTACCCATCGTAAAATACAAATTTCGTGTATAGAATTTGTTACAGGCAACGATATTGCGTGCGAGTGCGACAATTGGTGGGGACAAAAAAAGATTAAAATGAATAATAACGATAAATAATAACGACAAAAAAAAACCATTCAATATATCCCAACGTAGCAAACGCTTATCTATTGGTTATCATATATGCTACGTTTGTACGTAATCGTTAATGAAATTTTTGTTAGCGTAATTTCTTCTGCGGATTCATAATTACGAAAAGTTCATTAGGGTAAAAAATAACTGTTACTGTATTAATAATAACTTTGTTTACGTAAGGCTTGGACATTTTTCGTATTGTTGGTAAACTGCCAGCGCTGCCCGCGCTAAACGCCATTGTTAACGATATTAATAATTTAGAATTTCCCGTAGAAGCTAAGGTGGCTGAAGTGCGTGCGAAATAGAACAGCGTGCTGTAGAGATTTTGGCAAACGAAGGAATCACGTTATTACGTATATACGTATCGTAGATAAGCGATCAAAGCGTATAATGACAAATATTACTAAAAATTCTTTAAGACACATCAGCTAGTCCTTCTCGGTGTTAGAGAAAAAGAAAAATCTTAAGAATCTTCTTAAACGTACGATAAAAAAATTACGCGAGCAATTCGGCACGTTAAATATTTTATATTGGTGTCCCAAGCCCGCGGAAAGTCTGTATATCCACTGTATGTCAGAACACTTCAGCTTAATATACTGTATAATTGACTGAAAGAAAATACGACATTACGACTATCAACATCGAAAGATTAACGTCCATTGATTTTTCATTCATTTATACACAGCCAAACGATGAAATCTAATATTCGATTCCAATCGATCGACTCGATCCAATCGATTGCTTGTACTGTCGCTATAATTTGTATTAAAAGCTAAACTCTTAAACTTGTTCACCAATAGTTTTAATGTGGCGCAATAATTAGATAGTGCATCACGTTTTGAATGAAATGACAAACAAAAAAATCACTGCGCAAACACAATGATCATCGGAGTCACGTAAACGAGTGATTTTTGTCTTGACTATCTGGCAATTGATAATTGCTAATGAAATAATAACAGACGCAATATTTAAATTAATTAAATAAAATCATGATTATTCATCACTGTCGTGTATTGTGTTGTATGTATCAACGTAAACGTACGTCGATTTAATTATTGTCAAGACTATGATGATCTCCTTAATGAAAACTCTATTACGATCCATTATTGCTTTGCTATACGTTATACTAGTCCGCGTAGTACAACGTTCGAGTAATTACCAAAGAGCAGGTTAGCTAAATTGTCTGAGATTACATATAAGCATATATAATTAATACACGAGCGATAAAAAAATAAATTGATATACGGGCGAGTAAAAGGAATGAATTTTCAATTTGGTTAAAATAAAATCAATCAAAAACAAAAATAATGACTGATAAACAGTCGTAATCGTAATCCGTCTAATATTGAATTATCATTCAATTTTGAGTACAGAAATAAATTCCGACCCGTTGTATCATGTGTGACGAATAACTTGATTCGTCATAATTAATTTTTATCGATTAATTCTTATTATCAGTAATCTTACTGTATTATTAATCCAATGAACGAGCATTGCTCCATAGCCGAGCTCTGTGAAGCGTACGAGATAAGACGAAAATGATTATGATGCAAATTTTTATCACTTGCCTTCTCGCACGCTGTGACGCAAATTGTGTCTTCGTGTTAAACTTTCGTACCCGTACCTACCGCAACATGAAAGGATATTCTTACGAAGCCGAACAAAACTTTGGCCTTACCCCACTACTGCTAGTACTTCTCGAAGTAGCTACGTGCGGCACTGATAACATTAAAATACTATATTTTTTAACAGTGTATAACACAATCCCATAATTGATATTGTTTAATCATAAGACGATAACGTTTGAAGCGATCTCAACATAAACGGCAATACGATAGAAAGTGAATGGATGTAACATGACTTACGCATTCGGTGTGGTCAATGAATTTTTTTCAATTTTTTTTTTGAATACTACAATCCATCAGAACGAATGAATGAAATTTTGGAAAAAAAAAAGTGTCTAAATAACGTCGAACATATCGTTTACACAGATCACGTGGAACGTGTCAAGACATTCGTTTCTTTGGAAGTTCCTCAAAAAAAAAAAAAAAAAAAAAAAGTACACTAAACCATCACGTACCTAAACGCAATTCGCATAAATCATGCAATTTCGAATGATTCCAAAATACCTCTCCCTAGTTATATAATTCATTGCGATTTTTATAAATCCAATTGATCCTTGATCGATCAGGTACGAGATTTGATCAAAGTTGATCAACTTATATTCGATAATCGATACTTATCGATTAAGGATTAATCCATAAAAGAGCTTCGAATTGTCCGTCATCGTATATATAAAATGATTGTCCTCAGTTACGTATCGATGATACTAATGACGGAAAAGCTTCGATATATTTCCCTGATTTACATAATTTTTAGTCGCTAATTATAATTCAGCAAATAACGTGACATTTGATACGATACAATTCGTTGTTCGATTGTTCATCGAATGATATATATTTGTGTCCATATACTTGTACGTAGGCTAGATATATACGTATTATATTCATTTTTTTACTTAAGTTACGTATGTACGCGTTATATGGATAGACAACGTTATATCCGAATAACAATGAAATAATAGAAACATATTAGGTAAGGAAGTATATATACATATATATCTATTAAAAAACGAAGAAAATGTTAATTATAAATATTTATTACACACCAAACGTATGTATATGTACCACCTGTATTGATATCGCTAAATCCAACCTACCTTACGTACTACAATAGATTATCGTTTAAAAAGACATAAGTGTATGTACATATGCAAACTATTGAATAGTTTTAATTGAGATTGATATTAAGAATAACTCGACGATTAATACGACGATTGTTCAACGTCGCAAAATTGCTAATTGAAGGAATTTATATGTTAAATTAGTTTACCATAGTGTCTATCATTATTATTATTATTACTATTATTAATATTATTCAATTCATTATTTCATCCGACCAGGATCGAATAAACTTGTGACGTTGAATTAATCTCTTGCAGAGCTAGGAAAATGCAATGATCTTACAAAGATATAAATTGTATGTATTTTCTCAATAAAATACCTTCACTACCGATCCATTTGTTGTTGCTCGTGTAATCAATTATGAAAATTATAGCCACCACGAATATTCACTTGCGATCGAATTGCGTTGGTCAGTCTAGGTAAGTTGGACCTGGCTGTAATATAGGTTCTTATTAAGCTTGACATTAATGGCACTTGACGTATTTGTTTCAATGTAAAAGTAAAAAATATATGCTTGGTAGGAGCCGAGAGCGCGGAACAAGTAAAATTCATGTAACGTGTTGTTTATGACGTAAATATACATTTGGATATACACAATGGCAATTATATAAATCTGTGTTGCGTAACATACACAAAATATATTATTACCTGTTTCTTTAGTTAAATTCACTGATATACTCATTTAGGTGTACACAAATTTTTCAAATATATTTCCATCCTATTTGCGGTATTTTTGCAAACTTTTTTCTGACTCTCAACTCTCAGGTTTATTCGTACCGGAACGTGTATTTGAGCCACGTATGTTTCCTGCAGACTGAAGAATATTGGACTGATGACTATTTCATAAATCCATATAGCGAACCCCTAATTTGATGCCAATGAGATTTAATATAGGATGTTTCAATATACATGAGATAACATGGCTGGATAGATCAAAGAAGTGTCACGTGTGACGAGTCGGACATACGTATTATATAACATTAGCATAATAGTTACATATAGGGTATAATTTTCTGAAAGTAGAAAAAAAATTGATATATACAAGAAGAGGACGTCGTTCGATTTAATGTCTTTTGGTAATCCTGTCGGGGAGTATCGTGAATTTGGAGTGATATAATATCACGTGAATTAAAAGTGAGAGGATTGTGTGTATCGTTGAATTATTTTGGGTGCTAAAAAATTGAATTCTTTTCTACGCAATACATACGTGAGTAGGTTTATTAAATATGAAAAAAATTATTAACGCAAGCTGCAACGTTCTTGGTGTGGAAATTAATAATGTCGATTCACTTTTGTTTTATTTAATAAGGTCGTAAGCCAACGAATTAAATATATGAGAAATCGAACGATTTCAAAATTTTTATGCAATTCGCAATTATTGCCAATTGCCACGGCCGTTATATCGAAAGACTATATACTTTAATATGGAGGACGATTATATCTCGATTAAAATAATAAGACTGTATATGAAACTTATTGGTATGTGGCATACGGAAAATCAACGCCAGGAATATATCTATATAGTTCTTATTATATACATCTCAGTGACTTGTATAGTAGGCAGTATAGTAACGGGTCTGGATCTTTATCATTCGTTAGGAAGTTTATACGTAAGAACTGTGCATGCGTTATTTAATTGGTAATAATTTTTTGACGTATTCGTTAAGTAGGATTTTATATTACATTGACTGCAGGCAATTTCGAATGCTACGCCGTGTACGGAAACGGCTGGTTTAGCATTGGGGGCTATGGTGATTTTGACAAGGAATCGAAGAAAATTAATTCTATTGGCAAAATATATGAATGAAAACTTATGGAGATCTGGACAAAATTCAGCTGCTAACGACGTTCTAGATAAATGCAACAGACACGCTTTATGGACAATAGCAACGTTTTTGTCCATCAGTCAACTGATGGTTGTTCATTACGTTAGTGGACCTATTTTTGGTCAGTGTAATCTGCCTGAGTACGAAAAGATTTTTGATATTTTAGAAACAGTGAAAAATCTTCGTTTATCGTATATAGATAAATTATACAAATTTACGTCATTACATTTTAGATATGATGGACGAAAATGTAACTCAAAGAACTCTGCCATTCAAGCTATGGATTCCCCATGAAATAATTCCCTATACTAAAACTCCGTATTATGAGATGGTTTACACAGTACAGGTAACCCTCGTTATTTAAATGGTTAATAAAATAATTAAAAAATTCAACGATTTTCATTGTCTCGTGAAATTTTTCTAGAGTTTGGCAACAATGAGTGTGGGATTGGCAACAGCATCCATAGGCATGTTTTTCTGTGCAACAAACATATACACGGCAGGACAATTAGAGATTTTACAAATAAATTTAGGAACACTGTGCGAAATAGATTTCGAGAAATCCGCAATAGACGTTAATGACGAAGTAGCCGTGACATGTAAAATTTATGAAAAATTAAAGGAATGCATAGAATGTCATCTGATGTTAATTTCGGTGATTGAACAAATGGAGGACATGTATTGTTACATAATGCTGGCGCAAGCTTTAAGCTCGACCTCCCTCATATGTTTGACAGGTTTTCAATTAGTCCTGGTAAGTGTCGATTCGTCAATAATAATAAAGCACAATTTTCTAATGAATTAAAAACATCCAATTCCATAAAAATTAATTCATTATAAAATCACACAAATAATTATACAAATACAATAACCTGCTCCCAATTTAATTTCACTGTTTCTTAAAATTCAAAATAATTAATCATCCATATAGCACATATATGACTTATGTGATCCAACTGATTAATTTTACTGTTGCAATTTACAGGTCTCAAACATGACTACTCACAGATGGCTGCTATGTTGCGAATATTTTCTCGCAATAAATTGCCAATTCTTTATGTTCTCCTGGGCCTGTCATCAGGTCATCACACGAAGTCTAGAAGTGGCAGACGGCGCGTACAGTGCAAATTGGCATTCGATTCCTTACGCTGGAAAAGGAAAAGACATAAGAGATGGATTGATGCTAATAATCTTAAGATCCCATAGAGCATGTAGTCTAAGCGTGGGGAAATTCTGCCCATTATCACTAGACACATTCGCATCGGTAATAATGATTAAAAAAACATGTGTATATACAAAAATCTCAACGAAGTCAATACTATTAAATTTTCAGGTCTTGAGCACAGCAATGTCCTACTTTACTGTACTGCGTCAAGTGAGCGAGGAGGAAGATGAAATAATTAATTAATTAAAAAAAATGATTCTACATAGCGCCAATTATATCTCCATAAATAATAGATAATAAAGGCAATAGTAAAGATACGTTATACAAAAATACTGATATTTACTCACAGCACATGTTTCTAATATATTATATAATTTTCTCAATATGTTTCATTTATATATCTATATACAGAGTTATCACTATTAATATCTAACTGAATCACGTAAGAGGCAACTTCACTGCTGGTAAAGTTGACAGAAAATGATTGTAATACGTCACGTGAAAATTGTCCGACCCTCTAGAAAGTTCCGATATCCGTAGGTACATCAATTGATTAAAGGAGTTGTCAAGTTTGATGCGCCATACGTATCATTACCTGCTATTAGTGTAATCGTTGCGTGACGACAGGACACGGAAAGTGCCAGTAGGGATCTAAACTCCGACGATGGCGTCACACGCGAACAAGTATCTTTCGATTAAGTTGACGCGATTTTTCATGAAGCTAGTTGGGATTTGGATAGCAGAAAATAATAACGAGCAATGGATAATGAACTGTGCGTTATCATACACGATACTAGCTGTACTTTTCGCAATGGCTGTAGAAGGACTCGATTTTTATTATTGTTGGGGAAATTTTTACGTAACATACAAATATCCTTTTTAAAGTTACTTATAAGAATGGATACAAATTTTTGCATGATTCAAGTGCCCAATTTTATCCTAGGCTACGACGTACACAACGTGCGCTACTATGCCAGTGATTATTATATTAGCCAAAATATTGTTCCTTTTGCTACGGCGCAAACGCGTGATGGAACTAATTGAATTTACTCAGACGAAATTTTGGCAGGGGGATTATGATTCTTATGGGATCAGTGTGCTGGATGATATTGATAGAAAAGGTGTTTTGCTGATGTGCACGTTCATATTTTTTGTGCAAGGCACCGTCGTCAGTTACATGTTAACGCCAATAATTGGTAAGTAAGTATTTTGATAAATGTCATATGTAATTTTGATATTATACCACGCGAGTAATATAATTGATATATTGTAATAATAACTGATTATAGAGAATATTGGAAAAAATGAATCAGACAGGGTCCTACCATTCACATTGTGGATAAACATGCCAGTAACAATAACGCCATACTTTGAAATCTGCTTTATCATGGAGGTAGCTAAATTTACCATAGATTAAAAGAAAAATGACATGTCCTCAAAAACAATAATTATTTTAATTAACGTAACCCCATAGACTCTGTCGCTCATTCATACCGGAATTTGTTTCTTTTGCTTTGATATTTTTCTATGCATACTCAATATACACGCTGCCGGTCAATTCAAAATACTGCAACACAGATTCGCACTAGTCTGCGACGGAGGTAATAAGCGCGAAGTGCCAATCACGGATAAAACGTATTTCACGAAAGATTCCGAGGAAAATTATACAAAGTTCAAAGACTGCGTAAAGCAACACATGATTCTCATCGATTACACAGAAAAAGTACAGAGTGTCTTTACCTTCATTATACTGTGTCAAATGTTAATATCAAGCCTAATGATGACTCTAGCTGGATTCCAAGCACTTCTTGTAAGAACCTCAATTATTATGTATCGTAATAAAAAAATGTGGAAATTTGAAAATTCGTTTATACATAAAAACTACAAATTCAGTATTACAGTCTGAATACTCTGAATATTCTTTCACGTACCTGCTAAAGCAAAATAGTCTGACAAAGACAAAAATAATTTTCAAAGTACTCAGAGAACAATACTGACTTGACAAATAACTTAATTAACAGTTTAACGTACGATAATGATAACAATTATTAAACAGGCTCAAGGTACCATTATCAGACGTCTTATATTCATCGCCCACACTTTGGGCTGCTTCTTTCAATTGTTGCTATTCACGTCGACGTGTCACGAGATCATCGTAGAAAGTAATGGCATTGCTGATGCTGCTTATAACGCTAATTGGTCCAATTGCGCATACGATGACGTCGGAAGAAACTTGCGTATTGGTTTACAGCTGGTAATGATGAGAGCCCGTCGTCCATGTCATTTAAGTGCCGGAGGCTTCTATCCAGTATCCCTCGATACATTCACTGGTGTAATTGTCTGCAAGATAAATACATATATAATACATAATTACAATATTAAACCAACTAACAATCATCGTACATTATTTTTTAGGTACTGAGTACAGCAACATCATATTTCACTTTGCTACGACAAGTCGGTACAGAATCTTCAATGAATACATAAAGTGTAACCAATACCACATGAATGCATAGGAATATAAAAAAAAACGTCGTGATTACAAAAAAATAATTACATTAATCTACTCATTTTTGATTAATTACACTTTTTTTGGATCAGCTATTACCTATGCTCGTATGAATTAAGACATAAAAAATATAATAAATTGCCAATGGTAACTTCATGGATTTCTTTTTCAAATACTTTTGAACCACTTTGTATGCACGTTTAAGGAAGACGTAGACACGTGACTTCCCGGCTATAATATTAAGCCAGAACTGTAGAATACAAAAGAGTCTACTTCAAACTGAATTGTAATTATATTCATGACTTTCTGCAACAGAATGACAAGGTTCGGTGCATCAAAGAAGTATTATTTGTGCAGTCTAAGTGTTACATAATGTAAGCTACCTTTATTATCACCACTCTATTATTATGGTTTCCCAGCGTGCAACAGCAGCGTGTATTTGTCGCGAGATGGCGGTGCTGAGCGATCAGTATTTCTCGATAAGGGTGACGCGTTTCTTTTTGAAGCTCGTGGGCTTTTGGACCGCTGAAAATAAGCGGGATTACATAATGATTAATTGCGCGTTGATATATACGCAAATGGCAGTGATGTGTTCGGTAGCGATTGAATTATTGGAACTTTATCATATATCGGGTGATTTGTATGTGAGTATTATTAAGAATTAGAAGTACGCGTATTCTAGGTAAGAAATGAGATAGATAATAGATACGATGGGTGGTATGAAAATTTATGAATTATTTATGGTTACTTTATGGTGTAAAATTTATTATTTCAGAATATAATTTTCACTATCTCTAATGCAATGACAGCTTTTACAGTTGGATTTAAATTGTTCATTCTGTCGTGGCATCGAAATTCTGTCTTTGGACTTATTCAATTTTCTCTTAATAATTTCTGGCACAGTGATTACAAGTCGCGTGAGATGAAGATTTTACGCGATTGTGAACGACAATGCATCCTTTTGACATGTGCATTTGTAATGTCAGCGACGGGCACTGGTTGCAGTTACATGATAAGACCGATCGTTGGTAAATAAATGTATAATAATGCCTTAGTATATCATTATAAAAAAAAAAATATGTTTTAGAAAACATGGGAAAAAATGATTCCGACAGAATCCACCCATTCAAGATATGGATAAATTTGCCATTAACAACCTCGCCGTATTACGAGATTGCATTTGTATTAGAGGTATCGTAAATTGATTTTTTGTAAATTTTTGTCAAAAATACATAAATTCTTGCAAAAGTCGTGTAACGAGATAATTAGCACGCAATTCATTTACACAGACTTGCATCCTTTGCCAAATGGGCATATGTTTTTTTTGTTTCGACGTTTTTCTGTGCATCTTAAATATTTATGCTGCTGGGGAATTAAAAATTTTACAATGCAGACTGGAACTTGTCTGCGATGAAAATTCCATTCAAAGTACCAATATATCTTACCAAAATACGAAAATCAAACAGATTCAAAATGGAAAAGCAGTTAATCGCGAATTTCGTAAATGCATTAAATTACATCAGATATTAATTTGGTACGTGGATGAGATTGAAAATATTTTTACTTTCCTAATACTTGGCCAGACGATAGTCTCCAGTCTACTGATATGCCTGTGTGGATTTCAAGTGATAGCGGTATGTAGACTTTACACGCAATCAATAGCATTACAATTAATACACACTTATAATACACGTATGATAAATAAGGGTGACGGTGAATTGATGCAACGTATTATATTCATGGCGTACATGTGCGGTTGTTTCGTCCAACTGCTAATATTTACGTTATCGTCAGACGAGATGACAGCCGAGAGTTTAAAAGTATCGGATGCTGCGTTCCGAGCATCTTGGTATATCATGCCTTATGATAAAATTGGAAAAAGCATCAGACAAGGATTAACCATAGTCATCCAATGTTCTCAGCGACCACTATGTTTGACAGCTGGAAGATTTTTTCCAGTATCTCTTGACACATTCACTAAGGTACAATTTTACGTAACCCATGATTATTCTGAATTTATATTACATAAACTTCAAAAAATGAAGCAGCTCATTCAATTCTAAATATTCGTTGTACCCGCAGGTGATTAGTACCGCAATATCTTATTTCACTATATTACGTGAACGCGAAACAAGTGCATCTGCATGATAAGGTGTTACCATACTGATGATAAAAAAGGAGTGCATAATGTAATTGAGCATATGGATACTTGAGTGGCATATATTTTTAATCGTGTGAAATATAATTATCTCGCAAATTAAATCGTATACCTGTACTTTATCAGTTCAATTATTTTGACGATTAATCAAAATTTAAATAACCACCCCAGGTTCAAGCACGCTTCTTCCCTAAACTTGAACGCAATGCCAATTCTTGATCATTAAAAATGTATTAGTTTCAAATCAGGCGACCGAACTACATAATTTTTATTGAACGTCGATCAACGATTTTTATTTCTTTTACGAGACTTTATGTTACGTCACAACACCTAAGACTCCCCTGACGATTGGAACTATCATTATCCCTATCTTTAGTCAGGATTCCCTATCATTGTGTGCAAGAGTAAAAAAGTCATGAAAGTTCGCTTTGAACCTTTACGTGCAACATAGAAATAAAGACTACAAATGAATGCAGCTCAAACTGCATTTTAACGTTAAGGATGGCTTTCATTCGCAAAATGACAAGTCACGATGCATCAAAGAAGCATCAACTATGAAAACCACACTTATTATTGATATGCAGGAAGTGTCACTGTAGTCACTCGACGATCGTAGTTCCTTGTGTACAGGTGCAGTGCATTTCCGTCGCGCAGGATGACGTCGCACAGCGATCAGTATTTCTCGATACGGACGATGCGTTTTCTCTTGAGAATTGCTGGATTTTGGATAGCTGAAAATAAAGTCGATCAAATAATTATTGACTGCACTCTAATGTACACGCAATTTGCAGTTGCATTTGCAGCGGTGGTCGAGTCGTTGGAGCTTTATCACTTATCAGGTGATTTGTATGTAAGTAAAATATTGTAAGGAATATAAAAAAATATATTGTTAAAATAATTAATTGTTGACATAATTACATTTTTTTTGCAGGATATGGTTTTTATTATTTGTAATGCAATGACGGTGTTGACTGCACTGTTTAAACTGTTGATCATGACGTGGCATAGAAATTCTGTTATTGATCTTATTTCGTTATCTCTTAATGAATTTTGGCATAAGAATTTTAAATCGCACGAGATGAATATTTTAAAGAATTACGAACAGCAAGGCATCGTTTTAATATCGGCCTTCGTAGTATCAGCGATAGGAACAGGTTGCGGTTACATGATAAGACCTATAATCGGTATGTAGACAAATGATCGTGATGATTCAATGACGATTTTTTTTTTAAAATATATATTCTAGAAAATATTGGAAAAAATGACACCGACAGAATTCACCCGTTTAAAATGTGGTTCGGTATGCCGTTTACAACCACACCATATTTTGAAATCATATACGCTGTTGAGGTATAATCTTACACTGGAAATTTGGCAATATTCGGATATTAGGAACAATCGCAAAAATGAATACAGTTATTCGTATTGCTATAGATGGTGATAACTGTACATGTTGGAATTTGTTTCTTCTGCTTCGACGTATTGCTATGCGTCTTAAACATACATGTGAGTGGTCAACTCGAAATCCTTGAATCCAGACTGAAGCATATATACGACGAAATGTACATTAAAAGTTCAAAAACACACAAGAACGAAAGAATGGACAATTTTGAAAAATCCATCGAAATTTATAATAAATTTTGCAACTGCATTAAATTCCACGAGAAGCTCATCTGGTACGTTGAGGAGATCGAACGTATCTTCACGATTATAATACTTGGTCAAATATTAATATCAAGCCTGCTCATGTGTCTCTCTGGATTTCAATTAATGTCCGTAAGTAATTGATTAATCAATATATAAAATTATATCCAGAATTTCAAAAAGAATTTACTAACAAATTTTCACGCTGTTATATACTCAATAATTGTAATTCAATAATTTTCTAATCCATCACATATGCACGCGTTACCAAAAAGGGCGAAGGTGCAATTACGAAACGTTATATTTTCAT
This sequence comes from Syrista parreyssii, assembly GCA_030142615.1. Taxonomy (NCBI): domain Eukaryota; kingdom Metazoa; phylum Arthropoda; class Insecta; order Hymenoptera; family Cephidae; genus Syrista; species Syrista parreyssii. Next base: position 357,707 of record JARQTG010000393.1, read on the forward strand.
CGCCTACACGTTTGGCTGCCTTATTCAATTAATTACGTACACGTTCACCTGCAACGAGATAACAGTAGCAAGTTTAAGATTATCGGACATAGCGTTTCACGCAAACTGGTACGCCACCCCGTACGACAAAACCGGAAGAAGCATGAGATACGGAATAAAATTTTTCATGCAACGTGCACAGCGTCCATTATATTTAACTGCCGGAGGATTTTTTCCAGTATCTTTGGATTCCTTTACGAAGGTGATATAATTTTTGATAAAAAAATTCAATTTTACTGTCCTGATAAACAAAATAACGATAATACTTGTACCGTACATCAATTCAATTACGAAAATATTTTTTTCCCCATTACTTTTAGGCAATCAGTACGGCACTGTCTTATTTAGCCATATTACGTGAACGAGGAACGGACGTTTCCTAGTGGCTTCATTTACCAAATACAACATACGTTATAACGTTATGCAGTCGAGGTGCAACAATAATGTGCAACGTGCTCGACGTGCATTATGGTTAACAATCGAAGGATTTACTAAGGTAAAATTTCTATTACAAATTATCATTCTGGATTTACTTCATATAAAATGACTAGTCATGTCCTACAGAAAATTGGTAGCAACATACACAAAATGCATGTCATTAAATTTCTAAGTCCATTAATTCTATTAATACTTTACCATATTACGTGAACGTGGATGAAATAGATCTGCGCGATACAATTGCTCCTACAGTTATTGGTACCTGTATAAATAATACATGCTGATCTGAAATTCCAAAATATAAAGATTAAACGAAAAAGTAACAAGACATACGATTAATCACAATTATACTTATAAATGATAAATGTCAATTGTAATATAGAAATACCCAAAAATAAATAACACGTTTCTATCTTTACCTTAGCCGTCCAATTATTTTCTAGATGAGTCAATTTACTAAACCGCACTAATAAATCACAATATTCCTCAACGTGAGAATAAATTGAGTTGTTTGATTATTAAAAAAAAAACGTGACACAACGTTAAAAAAGTTTTAAGACAAAATTCTTTTTAACACTTTCTTAAAACACTTTCTATCACATTGTAACTCCCAGGACTCTACACTGACGCTTGCAGCTTTCTAGCTCAGTGTCTTTAGTCACGATTCCCTTTCAAGTTCTAAAACAGTGATAAAAGTACGCTTCGAACTATTACGCCAAACGAAGAAGCGAAGGGTATAGAAAAATCGAGTTGAAACTGCATTTTAAATTTAATTATACTTTTTGCTATCAGAATTAATAATCGCGATGCATCAAAGAACGAACGATTATGTCATATACACTTATTATTATCGAAGACCTATTATTACCGTAATTACTCCACTGCCATAGTTTCATGCGTGCAGCGACAGTACGTATTCGTCGCGATATGGGGTTGGATCGCGACCAGTATTTCTCGATAAGGGTGATACGTATTTTTTTAAGGCTCGCAGGCTTTTGGATCGTAGAAAATAAAAGGGATGAAATGGTGATTAATTTTGCATTAATATATACAAGAATTGCTGTGCTATTTGCAGCGCTGATTCAATCCTTGGATCTTTATCACTTATCAGAAGATCTGTATGTAAGTTTTACTTATAACTATAAATTATCAAAAATAAATAATATCATATATATATTATATATTTTTATATATAATAATACAATTATATCGACGTAGTAAATATTGAGCGAGTTATTAATTTCAATCGATAATTATATTATTTCAGGATACCACCTTTATTATATGTAATGCCATGACAGTGCTGACAGTTGCGTTTAAACTGTTGATTATAACATGGCACAGGAATTCTGTCACGAATCTTATTTCGTTCTCGCTAAATAAATTTTGGCACAAAGATTACAAGTCCGGTGAGATAGAAATTATACTAAATTACGAACGTCAGTGTATAGTCTTGATATTGGCGTTTATAATGTCAGCGGGTGGGACAGGTTGCAGTTACATGATAAGACCAATAATCGGTACATAGACAATTGCTTAAAATTACAGGATAACGATTATTTCCTAAAAAAAATGTATTCTAGAAAATATTGGAAAAAATGACACCGACAGAATTCATCCGTTTAAATTGTGGTTTAATATGCCGTTAACGACTACGCCATATTTTGAGATCCTATACGTCGTCGAGGTGTGATCAAAATTTCGAAATGTTATTAACGCCGTGAAACCGATAACAAGAAGTAAATACACGTGATTGTCCCTCCAATAGATTTTGATAACGTTTCAGGTCGGAATTTGCTTTTTCTGCTTCGACATATTTCTCTGTGTCTTAAACATACATGCGAGTGGTCAGCTTGAGATACTTCGGTCCAGACTAGAATGCATATACGATGAAGATTGCATTGAAAGTCCGAAAATGTACATTGACGAGAAGTTGAAAGATTTGGAGAAAACGAAAAAAGTTTACAATCGATTCTGTAACTGTATTAAATACCATGAAACGATAATTTGGTACGTTCGAGAGATTGAACGTATCTTTACTATTATTATACTCGGTCAAATGTTGATATCCAGCTTGCTCGTGTGTCTTTCCGGATTTCAATTAATGTCCGTAAGTAATTAAAATAGTACATAAAATCCTATTAATCGTTAAAATATGAGACGGGCCAAAAAATTCCAAACTTAGTTCAGGGTAATGATTCTTAATCATATAGTAACTATTGTATATCTTTCATGTGCACGTATCGCGCAAAGGGCAAGGGTGCAATTACGAAACGTTATATTTTCATCGCCTACACGTGTGGCTGCATTGTTCAATTAATTACGTACACGTTCACGTGCAACGAAGTGACAGTGACTAGTTTAAAATTAGCGGATGTAGCATTTCACACAGACTGGTGCATCACGCCTTATGATAAAGCCGGAAGAAGCATAAGACACGGAATAAAATTTCTTATGCAACGTACACAGCGCCCGTTGTGTTTAACTGCAGGAGGATTTTTTCCAGTGTCTTTGGATTCCTTTACAAAGGTGATATTTTAAGAAAATACCATTAATTCGGTTCTATGTTCCATTGGTACACGAGTGACATACGAGAACACAAAAATATAATACAGCGCTTCTATTGTTGATCAATATTTTTTTTATCAATAACTATCGACTTGTGATCAATCATATTTTTCTTATTATTAGGTAATCAGTACAGCGATGTCTTATTTTACTATACTGCGAGGTCAAGAAACCGATTCTGCCTAATGTGTTAGATAAGTTGAAATAATATGTATTATAAAAAAAAGTTTTCAAAGTGCATGGATACAGGCACGCGTGGGTCGAATGTAACTAGGAAACAAATTGAGAATCAATGTAGATGTGCCAATTGAAAAATTGCATTTATATAATTGTTTTATCGTTTATTTATACTTGAAAATTAATTATTAACAACCGACAATTATTATTTACTTACTTATATAATTCAATTTATATTTTCACAGAATCCATCTAATACTAATTTCACTCAGTACGTTCGATCGTGCGTGCACCTTTCATATTTTTTATCTTTAGCTAAGACTGAGGAGTACGAAGGAAAAAAACTACTTCATACACTGAACTGTAATTATAATGACGATTTCAGAGCGGGGATATTGATTACTGTGCAATGAGAAGCCTCGGTGCATCAAAGAGGTGTCAGGTTTGACGAGTTGCATCTACCATTATGCCATAATAGCATAATCCATAATGGCCTTATAGGTATTACCATAGTCTAAGGTGAAACGTCTTCAGTGCAGGTTTTGCAGCGGAATGGCGTCATCTAGGAATCAATTTTACTCGATAAAATTGACAAGGTTCTTTTTAAAAGTAGCAGGTTTCTGGGTAACAGAAAATAGTCGTGACGAATTAATCAGCAATTGTGCATTGATATATACAAGAATTGCTGTAGCATTTGGTGCGATGATCGAGCTTATGGAATTTTATCACGCAACGGGAAATATCTATGTAAGTTTTGCAGTCATTCTCTAAAACAGTTATAATTAAACGTAACAGTTCCTGCACCTCGACATAGAAATAATTATCTCTATTTTTCATTAATCGAAAGACATTATAGAGCTGTGAATTATTATAGAATATGAGATGCAATTTTGAAAACTTTTTCGTTCAGGAAATGGTTTATATATTGTGCAACGTGATGACTATATTCGTAATTTTACTGAAACTGATAGTTTTCACATGGCGTCGAGAATCTGTCATGGATCTTATTGAATTCTCACAGAATAATTTTTGGCATGAAAATTACGATGCGTATGGAGTAAAGATTATAAAAGAATGTGAACGCCAGTGCATGCTTTTAGTGTCATCACTTGCGATAACAGTTTGGATGACAAGTACCAGTTACATGATGAGACCAATTATAGGCAAGCATTAATACAACTAATCAGAAATATCATATAATCATACTGCGATATACTAAAAATGAATTACAGAAAATATAGGAAAAAATGATTCGGAGAGAATTCTCCCATTTAAAATGTGGCTTAATTTGCCATTCACAGTGACACCTTATTTCGAAATAACATTTGCTATCGAGGTATAATTTGTCTTAGAATGTCCTACGTACTTCCAATCTTTAAGTTCAAATTAACATTGACAGACATTATCGCTTTTTCACATCGGCATTTGTTCCTTCTGCTTCGACATACTCCTATGCATCTTAAACGTCCACGCTACCGGCCAATTAAAGATTCTACAATGGAGACTGATGTCACTGCACACCACATACGAAATTTCGCAAACAGTAGAATCGCACAAAAATAAAGGAAATCAAGACGAAAAATCCACATCGATAAATAACGAATTTCGTAAGTGCATCGAAACACATCACGTGCTAATTTGGTATGTTACAGAAATTGAAAAAGTTTTTACACTGATTATACTTTGCCAAATGTTAATGTCCAGTCTGCTTCTATGCCTGAGTGCGTTTCAAGTGATTTCGGTAAATAATTCTGTCGCACCTTAATTCTCAACATCACATATCGCCTACAATAATCGTCATTCCCAAGTTTCCATTTACCTCCAATTATTACCACGCATCGATGCACTATCGATCTGCTTACGTATCTAACATACAATATATTGTGCATACGCAAGGGCAACGGTGCGTTAACGAAACGTGTTATTTTCACGGCATACACGTGGAGCTGTGTCGTACAGCTGTTGCTATTTACAATGACGTGCAACGAAATATCAGTGCAAAGCTTAAAATTATCAGAGGCAGCATACGAAGTGCAATGGTGCGCTATACCATATGACAAAACCGGAAAAAGCATAAGACAAGGCTTGGTGCTGCTCATGATGCGTGCCCAACGATCCTTGTGTCTGACTGCTGGTGGATTTTTCCCAGTAACATTGGACTCCTTCACGAAGGTGATCCGTGGACCTGTGAACTGAATAAAAAAATATACATTTTTTAACATTACTTTGTTTCAAGGTACTGAGTACTACTGTCTCTTACCTGACTATACTGCGTGAACACGGGGATGCAGCTTCCGCTTGATGCTGTGCCAAATGACGAATCAATGCACAATCAATAATTCCTATAGGTACTAATCATTACTGACAGAGCCAATTAGTAGAGCGCTGGAAAACATTAAAGAATTAATGAGAACCTGTGTTGTATGATTATAATTAATACCCTCCATGGTAATTAAAACGTGCAATGCGTATGACATATCAGCAATACTCACAACATTTAAGAATTAAATTTCAACATGCACTGCAACTTGAAAATATAATTTCACCTATGTCTAACACGAATATTATAATTATACATGATACGTGAATTAAAAATTTCACTTTTCACTGATACAAGTACTGATAATTTTCAACTGACAAACATTGACAAGATCATTTATCACCCACGAAGCATCGTTTCCCTTTAATAGTTATTAACTATCAAAAGTAACAGGATATGTCTCAATGTACCATCAAGGAGTCTGTATGAAGACAAAGTTCAAGATAATGACTAGCAACGCTACACACATCGTTCAGTTCGTTCAAAAGATTCTACAGTTTCATAACACGCGAACGTAGCTTCTGAACGTTTCCGGTGCACCCTCCCACTTTTTCAAAGGAAAAACGCATCTGACACCCAGCATGTAAAATAATGACAATGACTGTACCGCGTTTCGCCTTGGATCTATATTTCAAATGTATTCACATGCAATTTTTAACAGCAGGCCGGACGAATTATATACAAGGTATACGATGTGCAATGATCAAAGAATTGGCATATGGTGGTTCAAAGCAGGGAACATTTCCACATATTGAACTTACTGGAGTCTCTGTTATATTTTATTACTACAGCCATTACGACTCTTAGTAACAGATGCACTAGAGCTGTGGCATCATAGCCAGACAAGATGGCGACGGTGGTGGATAGTTATTTGTCGACAAAGTTGTCGCGTGTCTTAATGAAATCGGTCGGTATGTGGTACGGGAATAGTGAGAAGGAGCAACGGATAATTAACATTATTTTAATTTACGTTACAATTACTTTACTTTTCGAAATCATTGTCCAGTTTCACGACTTGTATCACTGTTGGGGTGACCTATATGTACGCACAAGATTAAGAGTAGAAGTTGGATGTCTCACTTTTCTTTTTAATTATTATTACCATAAGGTATGATTGTATAATTATCGTTTGATTGTAGGCCATCACGTTTAGCGCGCCATTTACGACTACGGTAGTACTGGAGCTCGCTAAAGTGTCTATTTTTTTCTATAAGCGCACCGAAGTCTTTGAACTTCATAGATTCTCGCAGACTGCAATTTGGAATACTAATTTTGAGAAGCCTGACATAGAGATACTTAATAATTGTAATAAAAAAAGTTGCATCGGGATACTATTATTGGTTGTGAACATCAAATGGATTTATCTTCATATAATGATAGGACCGGTTCTCGGTAAGTCAAATATAATTGTCATCTGTATATAAATATATATATTATTGATTAATTAAATTTTTTTCTAATTATCAATTTACAACTTGTCACTTCGTACAGACTATTACACCACGAATGCTACCGCAATCGTTTTACCATTTAGACTGTGGATTGATTTGCCGCTTACGGAAAGTCCGTACTTTGAAATTTTGTATGCCATCGAGGTAAATTTATAAATACAAAAAAGCTTCGACGGATACAAAATTATTCTTCCAACCTCGAATTTCACGAATAATTATACGAACATTGACATTTTTATGTTCACATATGTCACGTTACATAATTAAATTCTAATTAGGCATTATCAGTTGCGACTATAACAGCATCTAACATGGCGTTCGCTGTATTCCTGTACAACTCAAATATATTTACCGCCGGACTATTTCGAATTTTACAACGTAAATTAGAAACCTCATGCGAATTTGAATTAACGGACATAGAAATGAAGGAAGTGCAAACGTCAAAGATCCATCGTGCGATATATGCAAGAATAACAAATTGCATAAAACGGCATAAATTATTGTTGTCATACATGGAGGAAATAGAAAACATGTTCTGTTACATAATATTAGTACTTGTTCTAAGTTCTGTTCTAATTCTATGCTTTTCTGGATTTCAACTTGTTCTGGTACGTGCTACCTTTTTTCATTTTTTTTAATAAAGAAAATAAAGCAGCTTCTCTTATGTACACAGGCCAACGAAAGTATCACTATGCAACGTCGGCTAATAAGTATAGAATATGGAGGGATCTGCGTAATACATATGTTTCTGTTCTCTTACTCGTCCAACGAAATCATGGAAGTGAGTAGCAACATAGGAGAATCCGCTTATCGATGTGGATGGTACAACCTGCCTTCCGATTATGACGGGAAAGCTGTGAAACAGGCATTAACTGTGATAGTCTTGAAATCTCGTCGACCATGTACATTGACTGTTGGGAAATTTTGTCCCATGACCCTGCAGACGTTCACGTCGGTAAATATATTGATCTGCAAATAATTATATTATAATAAGAATACAGACTGATATATCAATAACACAAGTTATAATTAATTCCACACATTTTTATTAATCAATTTATAGATATTAATAATCGATCATTGCACAAGAATTGATTTGTGCATTTGAAATCATATTTTTGATCATTAAATTATCACTGTATCTCTTCTATGAAAATAACATTGTGTTGGTATGAAAAATTTCATTTGAATGATAAAGTGCAATTATTAAATTGAAAGGTGTCGAGAAAGAATTGTTTTACAGAGAACGTTACGATAATCATATGTTAGAATACATACCATAAAAAATTGGATGACGTCACAGACTTCTGGTTTCATCTTTAAATTGAATAATTTAGTAGTTATATAATTATTCTTACCTGTCAATCCTGGAAAACTTTTACTATTTTGTTGCCTATCAACAAATCTATTGCCGAACACGTATTTATTTCCGTATATTATTAGAAATCATTTTTTTATATGCTGAACATTGGTTAATGATAAAATTGATTAGAAACTGTTACGACGTTACAGTTAAAAATCATTATCAGGACTTTCTACAGGTTATGACTACAGCAATGTCATACTTTACATTATTACGCACGGTTAACGAAAAGGAGGGATAATGGGAATGGAGTTTTAAAAAAAAGGAAAAAACGCAAAGCTTTGGGAAATATATTAATATATTACGTAGTGCAAATGAAAATGGCTAATTGTAAGAAACCCTAATGAATGTAACAATTCGTAATATAGCAAACACTTAATGTTAGATTATTTGAACTGTGTATTCTAATACTGTCACAGGCAACTCAATTGTACCAATGTTTTATAGAAATCAGTATTTCTTGTACTAAATAAATTAAATTAATCAAAATTCTATTGTCATTTAAACTGAACATATTACAACGATATAAATCTGTCACTTCTCAGGCAATGAACAAGTGACTACACGACGTTTTTGTCAATGAATGAAAATATTCATGTCATGTTAATTATAGCACACAAATTAAACTACTCACCTTTTTAGACGTGTAAGACAGAATATATGGAAAACAGATGCTTTAAATGTGCCGATGCTATCGTTGCAAATTTATTTAATACGTCACGCCAGGCAGGAATGTAATTTATTGACGTTTAACGAAAAGTATCACAAAATCGCGCACACCGATATACTTTGCAAACAACAATTATTTAGGCACAACAATGATAGCAAAGAAAACTAAAACGACCAAGGCATTTTCTGTATAAGGAAATTTTTTAGAGAAACACGCACTGTGTCACTTCACGATTTTATCGGATCTCAGCGCCATGTTGCTTTAGCTACAAGATTCAAGATATATCAGTAGTTTATTAATGTTTCACGAAAAACTGTGATAAAACTGCACGCATCGATAATCATTACAAACACAACAATTGTTTAGGTACAAAAATCACAGCAAAGAAACTTAAAACAACCAAGACACTCTCTGGTTAAGAAAACCATACACTGCGTCACTTCATGACTCCACAAGCTTCTAACGCCATGTTGCTTTAAGTAAAAGTTGTAACATATGCTGATAGGTGGCTCCACTGTTGGTAGCGCCGCTAATGGCGTAGCGAACATATTTCTTACTAGCAGTAGTTGTGTAATAATTTCGCGAAACAAATCCAAAGCAATTGTCGGAATCTTAAAGGTAGTGTATACAGTGTGCAGTGAAACTCGTTATTGTGTAAAACTCAGTTCCCTATAGCAAGAAAGCCGTTTACATAAATCATAAGGATTACAGCAAACATTGGTTACTTATGGTAAGTAGGTTACGTGATTATTTTTTTACTATGTACATATATATTTCTAGCATATATTTTGTATATAGGTGGTCAAGATTCTCTACTTTTCTGGATTTCAAAGCTGTTTGGTAAGTCCCATCATTATCATATACTTGGAAATTACCACTTCAATGAATATTCACTTGAAACATTGTGTAAAATTGCTTTATGCTGTTATCCAAAATATTCCTCTTAACCCTAGAAAAATATAGGGGTCTAGCGGAATCACACTCTCTCCTATGCCACATATCTCTTCTAACGTTACAGAAGAATTAACGTAACAGTCATAAATCCGTTACATTTTGATTTATTTGTTCTTCGAAAGAAAATGTCGAAAATGACGTTAATATATGCAAATACTATTGCGCCATCTACTTTTAGCATTTTACTATTCCAATCGACATAAATCTAATTAAATGACTAACTATCTCAGAGATACAATTACGTGCGTGCGTATACTTGAAGCCTATTTTTAAAAATAACGGACTAATAATTATATATTTCATATAATTATGCTTAATAAAGTATTTTATTAGCACATAGAATACGTAAGCCTCCAGTGTCCATAAAAAATTAGAATTTTTTCTCAAGCTGTTTAGAAAATCAGAAAGCACTTTACACTACAAGTACAATAGCAGTTCCTGTGATACTGAATTAAGTATAGTTGAATGAGACAGCAAGAACTGTATAATACTAAGTGAATCATATTCTATTATTCGTCAATAAGAATTATAAAGAGAATTACATAGAGTGCTGCTCTTTCGTATTTCTCTCTATTTTCACACTGTCTTATTACGTAACATCTCTCATCTATTATTTCAATATTATAGATATATTATTCAAAAGGTATAAGGGAGCAGTGCCTAAGGCGGCATAGCGAATGACACGGCAAGATCACATTTCCCCTATATATAATATTCGAGAACATGACATTATCTCTATGACAAACAATAATAATGATCATTTCTAGAACTTTAGTTCTTTATAGAATATTATACATGTATTATCAATTATATTCCAAGCAGTTGGTTTTACTGCATATGGCAGGGGGCTTACAGGGTTCAAATGATCGTACAAGTTCAAAATTGAAACTTTCATTAGTAATGCAAAACCACCTTACCGATACTTGCAGCCGGGTGGGGAAACAAAGAGCTAGAAGAATAGGATAGTCGTAGCAACGTTACAGAGAGACGACGTCAAGTCTCATAGAGAATTATAAATCATCAAAGATAATACCATATATTATTGACACTTATTGGTATGAGACACGAAAACACTAAACCTGAACAATTATTCATAGACGCTTTGCTATTGTACATAATAGCGACGGTCTACATTGCGGTATTCGTCGAGAATACAGATTTACATTGTTCACGCAACGATCTTTATGTAAGCACTTGTCTGATAATTTCATTGATCGTTCATTTTTTTTATGGATAAAAATCGTATCTCCATATGGCGCCGCGTGTGATATGTGAAATTCTCTGTAGCTTAATCTGAATTTAAGCAAGAATGTTACAAAAATGGAAAGAATGAAGACATTTCAAGCAGAACTGGATAAATGCTTATAAGATTTGATGTTACGGACGATTGCATCAGATGTGGCTGAAAGAAACAAAGGACTGAAAGATGAAGGAGAAGAGGAAGCAGCTATTAGTGTAAGTATGTGCATCTTATAATAATAATGGTACTAAGCCTGCATACGAAAAACTCAAAAAGTGCATCAGGCAACATCAGTTATTAATTTGGTATTTGAATAGACTGGAAACTGTATTCTGTTACATATTGTTAATACTTGCATTATGTGTAGCCATAATAAAATAAATGCATTACGAACCGCCAGGTTAAACGTTATTATAAATAAAACAGTTTTCAGGATCACCAAGGAATGTTCCAGCTCAGAGCCTCAGTCCAATTATGCGTAAACATCTCAAGACACTGGGAAGATTGAAATGTACAGGAACCCAGCACATCCCACCA
>JARQTG010000393.1:379614-390275 GCA_030142615.1 Syrista parreyssii
GCAGGAACAAATACTTTTCGATTAAGCTGACGAAATTCTTCTTGAAAATAGTCGGCATATGGCTGCCAGAAAGCAAACGTGAACAGTTCGTCTTGGACGTGTTTCTGTACATTACCGCCACTAGCGTAATTATTGCTCTTCTGCTTGTGGTGGTCGATACTTTCAAATTCGAATCTGATTTTAACGTAAGTACGATTGCTTATCATATTTCGATTCCTTTTCTTCTATTGGTCTATTTAACTGCCTGTAGTCCTACGACAATGGTTTGTCCTCCAAGTGTTTCCGGCTCTCGATATTTGCACTTCCGATCATCTCAATGCTATCGCGAATATCAACCCCAAACTACTTTCGCCAATATCCACAAAATTCCTCTAGATGCTTCCACTTTTCCAACAGCCCGAATTCAACTACCTGTTGCATTTGTTTTGGCGTTTTGCCTACAGCAGCACCGTCAAATTTCCTAGGAGCCGTCACTTATGTAATCATTTTGGATGTGTCTGTCAATATAACTGAAAGTATCTGCGTACTTAGAGATTTCGAAAATCGAAAGCATCTTTACTCTCATAATACTCTGTCAAGTAGTAATGTCAAGTATACTCATGTGCCTGGCGGGATTTCAAGCGATTTCTGTGAGTAATTCAAAAATTCATCATCGTAATCTCAAGTATTACCACTAAAGTGCAATTCCAAAATTCTGACTCTTTTTATATTTTCGGTACGAAGGATGGCAACTCCATAACAAAACGTTGTATTTTCGTTGCCTACACGATGAGTTGCTTTTTTCAATTATTACTCTTTACGTTAACGAGCAACGAAATAATAGAAGAAAGTTTAGGCGTAGCCGATGCTGCTTATTTTGCTTATTGGTATCTTTTACCTTTCGCTGAAACAAGTAAAGTTATCAGGGGTGGCTTAGTACTTATTATATTACGAGCTAGACGCCCATGTTGCTTAACGGCAGGTGGATTCTTTGCCGTATCCTTAGAAACATTTACAAAGGTAGTAACACAATTTGTAAAATATTTTTCAAAAAATTCCAATTAATTTATTAATATTTTCAGGTGATTAATACCACCATATCATACTATACTTTACTACGACAACGTGGAGGATATGTGTAGTGTATCTATTATGAATCACCATATAGCATATTATGTAGTAGATAACAGAATATTTTATTCATAATGAATAAATTGAAAAAATTAAAAAAAAAAACAGTTTTACTCAAGTTTCAGCAGTCTTCCAAAAATATTCATATTTTTCCTTGAACCATTCTTTCAATTTTTCATATATATTTCAGCAACGAATCTCCATTATAAACGAATTTTCAATAGGATCCTTGCAAATACAGTAATTGACATCCGGAAAATAATAATTGTAATTAATTTAAAATTTTCTCATCATATACGAAATTTGTAAAACACTATTATTCAACGTGCAATGTATTAAATATGCATTATGCAGTGACTTACGTAATTCGATAGCTTCGCTTCTCCTATTTATCCATTAAAATCATGACGTAGAGTGTTGCCGTACCAGTAGACCCTGTTACAGGTGTTACAGACTTCCTTGATGATAATAATAACAAAGCTGCAAGACTCGTGCATCTTGACTTTTGGCAAATTTTCTTACACAGCTCCAGATACTCTTATTGGTAATTATTGCCCTGTAATTAAATGAACCCAAATGTCAATTATCAAAATGAAGCTGCTGCTTTGCCATGCTGGATTTGCCATTAATACACTCATCCATATATACGAGCTTCATTGGTAAAATATCTAATAACTATCAAGTCCTTCACAGTGATATAACTTATGATTAAATAAAAATGGTCGACACATCTAGTGCTGATATATCATAGTAATTAATTCCTTGATATATTAAAAGACCCAAGTTTAAATTTTTTCAGGAATCATTTAATTTTCTTCTTGAATTAAGAACTGTCACTAAGTTATAAACTGATCATGTTTGATCAAGTGAACTTTATATGAAAATAAAAAAATATGATTTAGTTATTATAATATTTTTAAAATATACAAGTTTTTTATAAACTGACTCATTTCCTGATATTTTTTTTAATTTACCAATTACTAGTCTACGCAATTATTGCCTCGCGATTACGTTACGATCGACTTACATTTTAATCTAGCTACTGTCGAAAACGAGAGACAAAGTGAAATTACAAGTTATATGAATGTTCCTTTCTTGACGCTGTCTCCGATATTAATAACGTAGTGTGACACGGCAAAGAGAAAGATACGGGGTATTGATCACTGGTATTTGAATGATCAAAGAATGACGCGCAGACAACCTACCATTAGGAATATTACAGTAATAATAAGAAATCAAAGTATCAGGGAGAAGAACATGTCAAAGTGTTAGAAGTCGTAAAGATGTCGTCGAACGAAGATAGTATACCGTCGATTCGAATCTTAAAAATTTCTTTGAAATTGATCGGTTTTTGGAAGACGGATGACAGGTGTGAGATGTACTTGATGAAAGCTCTTTCACTATATGTAGTGTGCACGACATTATTTATACTTTACTGTACGATAATCGAACTGTGTCATTCTTTAGGAAATATATCTGTAAGTAAAAAGTACGTGTATTTCGGTTATATCATTTATCAAATTGATTATATTGAATATATTAAAAAACCTTTTTTTTACCAAAATTTAAATATCAATGTACTGAGCATGTTTTATTGAATTTTACATATGGACAGGTTTCTGGTGGTAATTTTTAATATTAATTTTTTTTTTTATTTTTATGTAATATATCATTATAGGACACAGCTACTAAGTTGATCGGTGTCGTTTCGATATTACTTGTGACAGCGAAATTAATCGTTTTTGTCATAAAACGTGACAACGTATGGCGACTTGCTGAAAGTGTACGTGACACTTTGTTAAGTGATACGTATGATACGTACGATAAGAGCATTTTTGATGATTGTGATCGAAAATGTCTTCTTATCGCAATTTCTTTTTCGATCTTGACACCAGGTGCAGCTTCTAAATGGATAATTATTCCGTTGATTGGTAAGTAGTGTGTTGAGTGATCGATAATAAAGTAGCAAAGTATTGGGAATTATTTTTTTTATAAATTACATTGTAAAGTTTTTTTTTTTTTTTGTTTCGTGTATTTTATTGGTATTGACTGATATGAATGATGATATTGTGTTACGAGTAATTTGACTAAGTCAAAAATGTGATTTCGGAAAAAATATCGTTGGTTATTTTAAAAATATGGTCGCTTTAAAAATTGTAGAAAATATCAACAGAAATGAAACAGAGAGGGAATTACCTGTTAAAATGTACTTCAACATTCCATTCGATTTGACGCCGTATTATGAATTCACCTTTACATTTCAGGTAACATTTTTAGTAACGTCAGTTATTTTCATACTATCCTATATTTTTGTCATTCTTAATTCGTTCTATTAAAATGTTGTGTGACTAAAGCATTTTTGTGTATGAATGATCCGTTGGGTCCTGGGGACTCTAACCATAGTAATAGTAGTAGTGTGCAGCAACAGTTATTTGGTAGTGATAAATCTGCATGCGGTTGGCCGTTTCAAAATCTTACAGCACAAATTGGAGATGACGTGCAACGAAGACACGACAGCATCCAATTCAAACGTAAAGGGTCCAGTTATTAATACATACGAAGCCTATAATGATTTCAAGAATTGCATAAAAATGCATAACGTGTTGCTACTTTATGTTGCTGAGATAGAAAGTCTATATTCTTATATATTACTCACCCAAGTATTGGCATCCAGTATGTTGATATGCGTTACAGGATTTCAGTTGTATCTGGTAAGAAGTGACATGCTCAAAATTTCATGAAGACACGGATCAACTCGAGAGCAGGAAAACATAGAATTATCATTATACACTACTCATTCCTTTATTTATACCTTGTCGCACGATTACTTTGCGTACGAAGTAATTTTACTTGTCTTACTAAATCGTCTAATATTTTTGTCCAATATAAAGGGCGTTGAGTCTAAATTGCGATGGGTGATGTGCACTATGTATTTCATAGACTCCATTCTGGAGTTGTTCCTCGTCTCTTGGACTTGCAATGGAATAATTGTTGAGAGCCTGGAAATTGCTTCGGCCGCCTATTCAACGAAATGGTACAGCCTGCCTATAAAGAATGAAACAAAGTCACTTAGGGATTGTCTGATAATGATTATGATAAGAGCACGTCAGCCATGTTACTTGACGGCTGGGAACTGTGCAGTTGGATCCATCGAGTCGTTTTCGTCGGTAATAATAAAAAATTGTGTAACAAATTTTATACGTGTTATCGGAACATATTTTTTGCAAATTTTCACAATTCTTAATGAAATTTTCATATTTTTTAGGTAATGACTACGGCTATGTCGTATTTCACGTTGTTACGTCAGCTTATTGAAGACGACGACTAATAGTAGATAATTTATTACAAAATTCTTTCACTGATTAGACAAGATATTATAATTCAAGTATTATATTATTAATAGTGATATTAAATAATTGGGTGGATATACAGATGGGCTAATAGTAAACGTTAGTACAGAGAGCACTATGAATTCTGTATGAATTATTATAACGATTGAATCTTCTGTAGATAAAATGTTATTATTAAATTTATGCACTCGTTTTGCACAACGAAAATTATAACTGTGCTTTAATTTGATTTCCATTGATGCTGATCTTCATTTATTTTGGGTTGCTGTCAAAACTTCAACTTCTTTCAGCACACATCGCGTACTTCTATACGTTGTTTTAAGTGAAGCAACGAACCTTCGTTTATGCTCTTTACACTCTTGGCTCGTTCGTTTAGTTAATTTTATTTTCGATTACATATTTCTTCTTTACTGCTTCGTATGTGAACCTTGACTTACGTTGGTAACTTGTGCCATGAAAAAAGTGCAAGGAATTGTCTCCTCCCTTAGACTGGATTTATGATTCGGGAGGCGTTACCGTGCTGCAACATTTGTAGGAAAATGACCTGCCGATCGAACATGTGAAATTGATCAAAGCACGATATGTCCTGTAGCCACCTAGCATTACTATCATTATGGCAATCATTGAAATTCGATAGTCGCGAAGAGAAAAGTGTTATGACAGTGTCACAAGTCACTGAAATGTCGCACCATGCAGATATAGGTGTGTCCCTTAAGATAACAAAATACTCTATGAAATTAATTGGATTATGGAAAGCTGATAACATAATTGATATATTTCTCATGAATTCAATTTTCATTTATACACTTACTATGGGGATTGCCGGTATGGTTTATACAGTAACTGATCTTTCTTACGTTTTTGATGACATCTATGTAAGTGACAGATGAATATTTTTTTTTTTTTTTTCGACAAATGTAATAATGTAGGTATATGATATATGGTTATTTGTATGTATCTGAAAAATTGTTATATTTAAATTATCGCAGGAAGCTGTAAATATTATTTGCCCAACGGTTGCTATAACTAATAATACTTTGAAATTAATAATCTTTGCCATTAATCGACGCAAAGTGTTGAATATTATTGAACGTTTGGAAAATACCATTAAAAATGAAACGTACGATGAATGCGATATAAGTGCGGTTAAAGATTGCGAACGTCAATGTATTATTTTGGTTATTACTTTTGTCATTCTCACTCAAGGTGCAGCTTCTAATTATGTGGTTCCGCCACTTTTCGGTGAGTAAATTACCAAATTTATAATGCAAATAAATATTTTGTCACTTTAGCATTGCACTAGTTGAATTCAAAATTAAATCTCACCTTATCACTTAACTGTACTTGATTCAATGTCTAATTTGAAAATATGCTTTTATTTCTAGAAAATTTTTCTGGAAACGGAAGCAGGAGTTTACCGGTCGCTATGCATTTTGGTGGACTCCGTTACGACGAATCACCTTATTTCGAAATTGGATTTTGTGTCGAGGTATTTTATATTAGTATGTTAAATAGAGATTTTTATTATTTTTGCCTAATTAAAATGAATTTTGTTTTCCAACAGGCACTGATAGGCTTTAGCTCCGCACTGTGTTTAGTTACTCTGAATAATTTTTTGACTACAACAAATCTTCATCTTGCATGTCAATTCAGAATTTTACATAACAAATTGAAATTGACTTGTACAAGCGACTTGGATACGATGGATTCCAATATCTCACGTGATGCATACAGCAAGTTAAAAGACTGTATAAAAACTCACAAAATGCTCATCGACTACACTGGACAAGTAGAAAATGTATATACATATATAATACTTGTGCAAATGTTAGCATCTAGTTTAGTAATATGCGCAGCTGGTTTTCAATTATTTTTCGTAAGTATATTATGACAGATTTCATATATACTTAAAAAAAAAAAAATGTTATTCTACATCATTCGTACGTACCGATTTCAAATTTTGTTTTTTTTTTCTTTGACAAGTTTTCTGGATCGATGCTGAGATTCGTATTGAGTATCTCTTTCTTTCTGACGTCTGTCAGTGAATTTTTTCTCTTTTCCTGGTCATGTAATGAAATCATTGTAGCGAGTGCGACAGTTGGCGACGGTGGTTATAATACAACTTGGTACAGTCTTACCGCAACTGGTTATGGAAAAGCATATCGAGATGGATTGCAAATATTAATTATGCGAAGTCATCGTCCATGTTATCTGACAGCTGGAAAATTTTGCATAATTTCGTTAGAATCCTTTTCCGCGGTAAATATATTTAATATAACATTAGAAAATTATATTACGTATATACACTATTTTAATTCATCACAATATCGAATTCTATATTTAAGGTGATGACAACAGCAACTTCGTACTTTACGCTGTTGCGTAAATTCGTTGACGAGGATGAGTTTCGTAATAAGTAAAAAAAGAACCGTTACATTGATTCACGTATGCTTCAGTATTATAATTAAGATTCCTGTATATACAATATATTTGAAATGTATATAAAGCGCAGGGAATCCATTTTATTCCCTTAGCGAATATTTTCTCTCTAAAAATATCCAACTTTATGCGACCCGTAAGGTTCGCGAAGAATCGACTGCAATAAAACGTTCTTACCATAATCGCCATTCGATTGGCAAAATGACCGTCGAGTATGATTACAGTCAATTTGCAAAATTACGCGGTAAGACGTTTACTCTTTTTTCCTCTACGGAATCAAATTTCACCGACAGTACGACACTAGTCGAGTTTCTATTATGACGTCGAATGAGAGTAGGTATGAGTCGGTAAAGTTTATGCGAATTTTAATGAAAACAGTTGGTATGTATTATACTGAAGATCCTCGAGAACGATTGCTATTACGTGTTGCATTAATATACGCCATTATTGCAATAATATTTGCACTTGCCGTAGAGTTGACTGACCTGTATCACTGCTTAGGAGATTTTACAGTAAGTCATTGATCTGATTCGAATTTGAAATGTAAATTTTATCGAAACAATGCAAAGCCTCATACGAGTATCGATAATTCAATTATTTATCTCTGTACTGCACTAATCAAAACTTCTATTTGATAATCGACCGTTACTATTTTTAATATCGTTCGAGTTCATTTCAGGCTGTCATGTATAATTTGTGCTCAACGATGCCCCTGGTGATGGTTTTGGTTAAAATTTCCAATTTTTTATTTCACTGGAATGTCATGATGTATCTAATCTCATTTGCACAAGATAATTTCTGGTGTGATCCTGACGACGAATTTAGCTGTGAGATATTGAAGCGTTGTGACAAATACGGAAAAATATTTGTCTACCTCTTCACAAATCTTGTATTGTTTGCAGTATTGGATTACATGTTCGCACCAGTTGTGGGTAAGCACATTGATTTTATTAGTATTGAAACCGTATTATTCAGAGATTTTGAATCTTTATTATCAAATTAAAAAAAAATATCTTATCATACTATATAAAAATTGGTATTATCCCGATATTTATTACTTCGATTAAAAGACTCAAGTCTAGTCTTTAACCAATGGAATTTATCGTACACTCGCAGAAAATTTGCATAGAAACGGAACCGACAGAATTCTTCCATTCACATTGTGGGTCAATTTACCAATCACTGTGACGCCTTATTACGAAATAACTTACACGATACAGGTATTGGATTTATGACAAGGGCAATCAATATTCTTAATAATTAACAGTCATTATCAACGCTACACACAGGAATTTGTACGTGCTTTTTCGACAACTTCATATCAGTCTTGAATATTTACGTAGCTGGTCAGCTGGAAATTCTAGGACATCGTATCGAGGCGATAGCAGACACGTATATAGACATCATAAAGGAGACCAACGTATCGGAGAAGTCAAAATTGGGACTTTCGTTAACTTTCAAAAAATTTACAAACTGCATCACTCAGCATCAAGTCCTGATATCTTACATAGAACAAATGGAACGTGCATTCACATTGATTCTACTGGGACAATTGGTACTTTCCAGTTTTGTAATCTGCGTCGGTGGTTTTCAACTTATGGTGAGAACAAATAATTATCCTTACCTTATTTCACTGTTAAAATTGTTACAGATTTTAATTTCATATTTTACAGGCCACAATGAGTCTGCTTCGAAAATTCACATTCATTTGTCACTTCATGGCTGGTCTTACGCAACTTCTATTATACACGTGGAGTTGCAATCAAATCAGTGAGAAAAGTCTTTACATCTCGGAAGCAGCTTACAACACGCGTTGGTATCTTCTGCCGTATGACGAAACCGGAAAATCATTGAGAAACGGATTATTGTTTCTTATGGTGAGAGCGCAGCGACCGTGTCAACTAACGGCAGGAAAATTTTCACCGATAACACTGCAAACATTAACCGCGGTAAAAAAGTCACAATCTGTAAAGTGTTATTAATTAATGATAAAAAATATTGAATTTTAATATAAAAATATAATTTGTCATGTATAAAAAATATTTTTTTGCAGATATTAAGTACGGCTATGTCTTATTTCACGATGCTACGACAAGTGAGCGAAGATGACGTGTGAAAGGAATATCACAATAGATACGTATATTAAAAGAGAAAGAAAATAAATAGACAGTCATTGCACAAGAAATGTGTGTAACTTTATTATATAACTCAAGCAACCTAATGTCGTTGTACACAGTCAGAGTAGATGAGTGAACGAATTCTCGAATTTGTATGGCAGTGTGTAGACGCATGAAGATAATTCCTGACTAGAAATTAGTATTTTCGTTTGTTAATTCGTTAGAAGATTTTGTCGAGAATAAATTTTGATTAAATGTAGGTGAATGTATTATTCTTGTTCCTCCGGGCTAAATTAAGAGTTAGGGGTGTGTTCGCGAAGGGGTACTGGGAAAAAGGAAAAACATTATCTGTAGCGTCATGACATGAGGGTTAGGGAGAAGAGTGCTTGAGGCTCGACCTAACGTATGCGCAACAGAGACGATTCGGACCGGAGGATCCTGACCGGAAGTGACTTCAACGAGGACGATGTAACCAGGATGAGTACCTATGGAGTACTATAGAAATGTACAGCATGGTCTTAGTCCTTCACCTCCACGATGAAGTGTCGTAGAGGGTGGCTGACTAGGACCAGGGGGGATCCCATGTGACCCTGCGAGTTGGGTTCACGAACATGTCCGGCAGACCAGGCATGGGTAACGTTGAGCCATAACCTGGCCGGCGGTGTATCTGTCCACTTCCGGGTTTTCAACCCCACGTTGCTTCACGGGGTCACCGAAGAGCGGCGACACTGGTCAATCATGACCCCCTCTGGTATCCTTGCACCAGTACTGGGTCTGGGGTTGGGGTCGCAGGTAAAAATATAAGATTGACTGATATTTTTTATTTGAGTTTCTCACCCTCGAACCTGTCCGGTGTGAGTGCGGTTATGGGGCAATATGGTTGGGTCATAAAGATCATGGCAATAATTAACATCCCGACATATAATAAGCATACGTAATGCACGTATTAATATATTTTTTGGTCGTATGAAAGACTTTGCTATTCCATGATATACAGCGAGACTCTATTTTTCTCAATGTTTCAGGGTTTCAGTTGTACCTGGTATCAAGTAACCTGTTCAAAATTTCACGAAGACACGGATGAACCAGAGTGCAGGAAGACTTAGAATTATGGTCATACATTTTACCTGTCAATTGGGAACTTTGCGGTTTTGGCCATCGATTCGTCGGTAATAACGAACGTCCTGTAACATATTAGGTATATGTTAGCACAGAATATTTTTGTAAATTTTCACTAATAATATTGTACGGATTATAACTACGGCTATGACGCGGTACACGCTTTTATCTAAGCTCCTTCAAGAAGATGAATGACGGTGAATAATTAAGAATGAAAATTCTCTCATTGATTTAGCAAGATATTCTGGATGTGATGTCTCACGTTTATTGCATAATTAGTTTTGGGATTCGTAGTCGTTAGTATCGAGAGTACTGTGATTTTGGTATTGTGTAGATAAAATGTTATTATTAAATTTATGCACTCGTTTTGCACAATGAAAATTATAACTGTGCTTTAATTTGATTTCCATTGATCTTCATTTATTTTGGGTTGCTGTCAAAACTTCAATTTCTTTCAGCACACATCGCGTACTTCTATACGTTGTTTTAAGTGAAGCAACGAACCTTCGTTTATGCTCTTTACACT
>JARQTG010000394.1:3390-27790 GCA_030142615.1 Syrista parreyssii
AAACAATAAAACAATAAAAGTAACCTTCGCTAGTCTCTCGGACGTGAGCGACCCTGCTTGTTGACGGATTAGAAACACGTGCGTTTTAGAATTCAAAAAATTTGTGGGATTGCAGCCTTTTGTCTTCTGCCAAAAGACCTTGAATTTCTACGGACTTTCCCGGTGTAAAAAGATTAAAATAAGCGGTAGCGATTATATACAGATGTCTAGCTGTAAAATTCTAAACAACCAGAAATTGCTCGTTCCGTTCGCGACGGAACAATGTGTTTCTTTAATGTATGTTCAACAATCTTATTATTTCTTTAATATGCATTTTTTCCTTATGGGTATATCTACTTATTTTGTTGAATAGTCATTCCAAGTATCCAGATCTTGTCATGGCTTTTTTTGCCGTTCTTTACTTCTTTACTGTTGACTTAGCTTTTGCTTTGACAATGAGATCAATATGATGATCAAATACCGACCGTCGGTAACATCGACTGTATTAATTCTGATCCCCACATCCCACGGCGTTGACTGCATATAAATAGACTACACATGCCCGTGTATTCTGTGCCTCGCGATTTCTCATATGTAGAATATATGTATATCTGCTACTATGAACAATTTATAAAAACACAGACTAATTGATGAACTGGTATTTATTAGAATTTATTGAGCTGAAAACCAAAATGCCTGATATTGTGCACGTAATGTATTACAGGTGCAAACACGAGAAATCTCCATTAATTGGCATTTATTAACACCACAGATAAAAGCACATGCTGGACGTAAAGCTGCTCGGACAGGAAGGAATTGGTGGCAACAACATTGCGCGGTCGTGAGGCGCGCGCACCTTCGCTCAAATTCTCTAGATATCTTACAGTGTATACAATGTACATTGTTTTAGTAGAGAGTATTGATGCCAACCTGTACAATCCGCCACATATTTGCTCGGGCATCATCATTTTTGACTATAAGTTTCCCATTTTTGAGTTTTCAACTATATCCAATATTTTTCACTGATGACATTTGTACAAATCGATTTCCAAAATACATTTTGATGGGGAAATTTTTTACAGGTAGGTCCCCTTAAGCTAGACGAACACAAAATCGTTTGTCGTTCGCTTCTTTATAATTTATCGATTCTGCTATTCGAATGATTGAAGTTAGATTTTACAGTCTACGGGCGCCATTAGGCAGAGTGAAAGAAAAATGTTTTTCTATCTCGACAAAAAATTATGAAACGCTACTTCCATATGTGTGTTACCCCTCACCATCGCAATTGCTAGCCCTGTATGTAAAAGTGTTATCTGAAGCAGCTGGCTTTTGCCTTTCACAAGTGTAACTGCCACTACGCAGCCATGATCCACGGAAATCCGTTATTCTGATTGACACATCTTAAATGCTTCCCATTTCAAAACTATTGTCAATTTCTACAAACGCTTTCTGGGAGTGTACTTGGGAAACCTCCAGCCGTCGCCTTCTTTCCGGTATAAAAGTAGCTATGGATCACTGTATTTAATTTAAATCTGTACGTATGTTTCGTTAAGGATAAATTTGAAGGCATTAAGGATGTCAACGTGCAAACGATGCAAGCGAATTTTCAGACCGCCTTTGCGCCTTATTTAAGGTTTAGGAATAAGCATGGTTCTCCTCGACAAGAAGAGTAAGGACAGTTTCTGTTTAAACATCGAAGGAGAAAGACGTGTCGAGGGTGGTAAATCTGAAACTTCTCGATGTACGCAATACTTAACGTAATAAATTCATTCAATTAATTCGAAACTACACCTTTTGATTGTTCACTGTTCCTGCTGTAATATCCACATGCATATTCCACGTGGCATTGTACACTAGATTCTCTTTAATTCATGTACTATGTCTTGACCAGTGTAAAATTTCATATACATATATAACAGTATGCATATTGGGCTCAGAACATCTATCGTATACGTTCTAATTCAGTTTTGGCTTTTTATTTTCTATTATCCTACCACATATGGACACCTTAACACCTACCATGACAAAATGCCAATATAGCAGAAATGATAGTAAAAAGTATGACCTAACTGTTTGTTTTTGACAGACGCTTTGTTGGTGATTTTTTACCATTCTTAAGCAAACAATCGCACAAAAAAAGGGGTAAATATGAATAAAAATATGTCAGATTCTTTTACTGGTCCAACGATAGGTCTATTTCCAATCACCTTACAAAATGATATCTTTCTTTCTGGCGACATATGCGAATAATTCAAATGATTTTTTTCAACGAAATTTTGACGATCTACCAACCTATTATTTTTAAAATTATCCCATGCTGCTACATTTTCAAATTCTTTGATCGATGCGAACCTGACTAAAGTTAATGAAACTCAGAACTCAAACAATGACAAATGTCTAGAAGGAACCGTAGGCGAAAGTGTACTTCAAGTGTAATTGTAATCTATAATAGCTTTAGTACGACCACAAGCTCCTTGATTGATGATATCGGGAATTATAATTCAGAAATTGCAGACAAATAACTTGTTACCGAAAGTACGATTATTCTTAATTCCTTGCTTGTATCAAATGAAAACGTAATGTCCTCTGTTCTTCACGAAGTTCGCGATTTACCATATAATTAAACGCTTTCTAACTCTCAGGGTATACGAGTAGCGTCTCTCTCCAACTCAAAATTTCATCTCTCGAAATATGATTGGCAGAAAGATACATTTTCAGTGACACCCGGCTCTTTCTGGAAAAAATATACGAAATCGCAGTTATTAAAAAATTGATAGACTGATGCATTCAATGACTATTTTACTATCATTCATCCAGGTGTTCTAAAATTTCAATGATACAAATACCAGAAACATGTAAGATCAAATAAACATTATTTCTTTACTATCGAAAAATACATTCTTTTTATACATTATTCTAATTTTGCGTTAAAGATCCAATTTCTTCGCTTTATATATTTTAAAAAATTCATGTTTTCCGAAATAAAGAAATATATTACGATACTGAGAAAGCACATTGAAGGTTCGTAAGAGGGGATAAGCGCAAGGAGATGTCCAAGCATTTTGAAACCTCCACTTCCGGTACGCTGATGCACCGAATGCGGGGATTACCAGATGGGAAAACAGTGAAACAGGGCAATTTGAACGAAGCACTGAGTTTGACTAAGTCATAAATGACTTAAATCCTAACTTCCACACATTTATGTTGCAGTTGAGTCATGGCCAAGAACGAGTAGA
Source organism: Syrista parreyssii (assembly GCA_030142615.1). Taxonomy (NCBI): domain Eukaryota; kingdom Metazoa; phylum Arthropoda; class Insecta; order Hymenoptera; family Cephidae; genus Syrista; species Syrista parreyssii. Next base: position 6,606 of record JARQTG010000394.1, read on the forward strand.
ATACATATGCCAGGCTACATACAAAATTACTTTGTATATCCATTTTTCATAATTCTCTTTACAGAAAACCAGCTACAATATTTACTTTCTCTACAAAGAGATAATGTATTTTGTCACTTGGATTGATCGTTGCCTATCATCTAGACACATAACAAAATTTATTATTACACACTATAACGGGTTGCCCGGATCTACTCGTTATAATTAATTTTTCCAAGGGCCACCAGGGAACCCTAGAGAGCTAGAAATTTCCAAAAAAATTAGGAATTCTGATCGGGAATCGAACCAGATACCTTCGGACTGCCAAGCCGGGCACTTACCACTATGCCAGCGAACCCACTGACAGATCTGGTAAGTCCTATTTATTTATTTGCGTCATTCCTAGACGGACCCTTCTTAGCTCTGTAACGTCACGTTACAACACTTATACTACCAGGTGCAAAAGATAAGGGTCCTTTCCCCACTGTAGAATTTATATTCCCCATGCATACCATTCCTGACATAACATTTTTTTGTCCGAGTTAAACTACTGTCTTAAGGCTGTGTCGAAGCGGAGTCGTGTAATCAAAAAAATTGAAACAGACTTTTTGAAACTGAAATTTTTTAGTCTCGCGCTAATGCAGTCCATGTCACTGACGTTTAATAAGAAATCTCTGTCCGATTATTTCAATAAAGTGTACTGCGATTCAAAAAAATCGTCAACGTTGCATTCATGTTTGTCTCATTTTATGTGCATTCTTGGACGAAATAAAGTGAAGATGATCCTTTCTGGATGACATATCAACGAAGTAGAAAAATCGTAGATCCGTAGGGTTCAGAAAGATAGCTTTAACCGAGAGTTGAACACTTTGAATCAGGGCAACCCATCCTTAATAATAGCCGCCTGCGGCACCTTATACCAGATACCGGGGCTAACGGAATTATGCGTCTGCAGGGACACACTATCAGGGGTATCACAGGAGTTTCGACGAGACCAACCATCCTGGATGGTAAACACCCATACACGAGATTGCTGGTGTTGCATTATCATCGACAATCCGGTCATCACAGCACGGAAATTGTGATCAACAAATTGCGACAGAAATACCAGATAATTAAACTTCGACCCGCGTTGCGATCGGTGGCTGAGCGTTGTCAGATGTATCGCAACCTGAAAGCCAAACCACAGCCACCTTGTATGCGGGACCTGCCATCGGGACGATTGGGTCACCATCAGCGACTATTTACGCTCTCTTGCATAGATTCCATTAGTCCTGTGTAGATCATTGTGGGACGTCGTCATGAGAAGCAATGGGCTATTCCATTCGCGTGCCTTATCACTCGTGTTCCTCGGAACGAATTTCCGAAGAGCAGAAATCGAAACCTGAAACACGATTATAGAGATCGACTAATTTAATTTACAATCAGAAACAGCTAATCATGAAGTTGACATTTCATCCCACCGTACTTACCGCACATGGCCGGGAGTTGGGAACGAATGGCGCGAAGAGTCGAGGTAGCTTTATAGGCAACTTTAAAGGAAAGAGCACTCTAAGAGGAAGTCTTATGAACTTTGCTGACGGAAGCAGAACATGCCATAAAAAGTCGTCCTTCTTCGTACTTCTATAGTGTACTTCTCCATAGTGTCTCGGTTGTACCTTGAGGTTCTAAACAAAGTCTCTTTTGCTTCTCTTTAACTGGCAAGTCCTATTTTAAACTTTGTAACAAAAATATTTGCTGCAAACTCCTCCCCGCCAACTGGCTCGAAGGCAACACTCGCCTCGGGCCCAATTATTGCGTTTCTGGCCACTTATTGTATATTTTATTGTTTAAAGACCATTGTTAGTAGTGTACAACCCCTACCCTCCACCCTTCAATCCCCTCTCCCCACCCCGTAGGGCACTGGCTCAAAGAACTTCGAGGACCATCTCCAAGGACCAGTTACCGAGAAACATCCAGGATCGAGAGATTGGCTACGTAAGCCTAAGGTCCGTAAATGGAACGCAGAACCTCCGCGTTTGAGAAGATCTTCCCATGGGCGCCATCTTGTGTCCCGCAAGTATACGGGCAGGGTAAATGTGGTGTACCAGTTATTTCTGTGCTGGAGAATCAGTATAAGAGCAATACATGGTCGCCATTTTGTGTTCAAATGCTAGGAGGTGAGTGGGAAGACCTTCCCTTGTCGTACTCCACTTACGGACCTTGCGTTAGCCTAAGCAGTGGAATGCAGGAAAGGCAGAAGGAACAGCTGACTGAGACCGTCAATAGAACATTGAGGCCCAACCAGCAACCAGCCAGCCACCCAGCAGATCCAGTCCCCCCGTGCAATCCCGTCACACGGGTAGGCACCAGGCCCGTTTGACAGCGGTGGAGCCTTCTGTCCCAAACTCCACGGATGTACCCGGGTGGAGATTATGATAGGCCTTGGAGGCCACCATCTTGTCCGGCGCGCGGGCGACACACCGGCGTGACGCCAGCGGGGACAACCCCGTACCGCCAAGCACTAGAGCCGAAGCACTAGAGCCCTGCTAAGCCCAAGCTGCGGACTAATGCCGAAGCGCATAGTCCTCTCAGCCTGACAACCGTACAATCCCCGAGACCCTGGAGGCCCGCCATGGAAATTGCCGAGGACCGGAACCCAAGAAGACTTCTGCGATTTTGAGTTTCGATCCAGGACGTGTGAAAGAGAGATTTTAAGTGTGAATGTGTAAGCTTCATACGTTATGATTTTTGGATTTGGATATTGTTACGAGTTTGAGTGAGTAATTTTCGATTTTTTGATTGAGCTCGAGATCGGCCCTCTGCCGTTAGCGCAAGGCCGAGTGGTGTGTATTGCGTTGCGTTTTAGTTTAGTATCCTTTGCCCTTATTTACCAAAAGCCCTTCACCTCCTCCTCCCCTTTCGCCTTAAAGACCATTCCAGAAACCGAAGTAATTACTAAGAAGCCATTGCGATTGGGAACCTTCCTTCCATTGTGCCATTTACAAGTAAAGTAAACATTGCCAGGACCTTCCGAGGTCACTCGTCGTTGCTACACCGTGACAGTAGATGAAACCCAATTATTGTTTTGAGAATATTATCTAGTGCCGATAAGTTCTCCCTTCCCTCCTACCCCTTGCCCAAGAATACCTTCCTCCGTCCCCCCAACCCCTTTTCCTACCGATCATTTAAAGTCCCCGTTGCGACATTGCGAGATCCCGTTTGTTGTTCTTTTGATTGCGTTTTTTGAGTTCTATTTTCATTTTTATTGCGTTATTATATTTCATTTCTGTTTTCATTTCTGTTCATTTCTTTTGTACCGGCATCCTTCTATTAATTATATCATCTTTCATCTTACCCTCATGTCCCCTTATTTTGATTACTCTCCCACTTTCAAACTTCATTATTTGCGTCTGATCCCCTGTCCTGGGCTCAGCGGAACCCCGTATAAGGTCACAAATTTTGGCACCTAACGTGGGGCCAAAGGAACAATGTGGAAAAAATGCTGGGTATCTGGACCAGGATTCAAAACCTGGACTACTCTGACCACTGAGCTACGGCAGCCTCTTGCCACATCTTCGCCGAATCATCGCTACTTACGAAAATTCATTTTTGTTACAATATTAATCGAGTAAATTAGAATTACCTTAGTAAGTATTCTGGAAAGTGCAAAAAAATGAATTCAAATATTCCGTTCAACCAATTTTACGAGCATACTAACAATAAGTGAAGGGTGAAAAAATGGCTCATGCTCTGGATGCATAACTTTTGGTACACATTTCTTTCAATGAGATTGGGCATAATTGTATTTAAAATTTCTCTATTCACTTCAGAACGTATCCATATGTCACAATATTGGTGATAACAATTCCTCATATTGCTGTAACGTTTACATAATATTTTTTGTAACAATATTCGCAATAGCATTATTCAATAGTACTCAATGGTAATTTTCAATGCGGGTAGGTCGCCTGTACATTTATAGAACGTACGAGTGACACCTTTGGGATTTTAGTGCCGAGTGGGATCTAACAATGAAGATTTGGACGTCCATAGAACATCGATAATATGCCTGCAGTATCTCCTGAGACATCCTATGAATATCCCTTCGAGATATCCCATAGACATCGGAAATCAGGCCATTCGGATATCATGTAGATATACACTGTACGTCTGTAAGACATTTGAGGACATCCAATGGATACCTTAAACGTCCCAGGCAGATATTCATAAGATATTTTCTGAACGTCTTTGTGCTATATGAGATTCGAGGTACAACAAAGGAACAAAATTCCGACTCGGGACATCATACCTGGAAAGTTCACTAACGACGATTTATGCCTACCAAGCCAATTTCGGGTCAGCCAACGTATAGCAGACACGTTCTGGAGTAGATGAATACGAGAATACCCAATAACTTTACTGTAGCGGAGAATCTCCATGACTGAAAATTGACAACATAGTATTGTTTGTCCATCATACCTTGCCTTAAAATATATACTCACGAGGAATCATCACTGTGAATCACCCGGGACGTCATGGACGACTTCGTGTGGTCAGCATACTGGCTGGAGGTTGTATACTCACAAGGAAGGTTACCTTACTGTACCCCCACAACCTGGGTGGAAAAAATTACGCTTTGTAATTCACATCAAAGTATAAACCCTCACAAAAAATGAGCTGCCCCCTTGCATATTTAAGGGGTGAAATTAATTACTCAAAATCGGTGGTTTTTTCATTTTTCGCTGATATCTTCGGAACCAAAATGGATACGGCAAAAGTTTGAATAGCAAAGTTATTCATTTTTCAGTGCTCTGCAATAATATGTGGTTGAAAATTATATAGAAATTTTTTATTTATTTTATTTTTATAAAAAACGTGTTTTTTTATACATTTTTCTTCATCTGATCGTCGAAAAAGTTCTTATTTTACCTGAAAATTAAACAAGATTGATAAATTTGTCAAGCGGAAAATGTTTACATACATATATAGGTTTAGTATATCCAGGTATGCTGTTCTACCCTTGTCTTAAAACACTCATAAATTATTTACTTCTAGTTCAGTTTTGTTCATCCATTTTAGTACAAGCGAATAAGCATCAAATGATTTTTTGCATTGTATATAAAACTTTATTTAATATACATGTCTTCATTTTATTTACTAGAAGCCTTTAATTCATGTATTATACCTATTAAAATATCTAGTTCTCATGACAAGCAGGAGGAAAAAGCAGGCCATGCACTTATCAGTTTCTTCACTTTCGTATTATGGAATGTATTCGTTACAGTAATGATAGTCCTCATAGAAGTGTTTGAGACACAAAGGTTTTTTGCACCACGAATATGTTATAACAGCTAAAACACCACAAATGTGACATCGTGGTTCCGAATTATCTCCAAAACCAAACGTCACCCAATTAATGAACTCAGGGGGAGTTTTTTCTATGTAGCCACTTTTGTACCATGCATATTTAAACATATTAATATAACGTGGGAAAGACAGTTGATTGTGAACAAGTGATTGCAGTTTGATGATGTTATTTCTTAAATGCAGATTCATATCGCTACCGGAAAGAATTACTACGTCTGAAAAATGCCTAACACAATTTTTCCATATTCGAAAACCAAACACATCCAATGGTTGTATTTGTATCGTTGTTCCTTTTGGAATAATTTCTAATACAATTTTTTTGTTAAGAGGAATTACAAATCTATAAAATTTTTTGCGTTTAGAAAAAATAACTCTCCGGTTTAATGAGTTCTTGAGACGGAAAAAAACAATGTAGATTGATATCATTGAATTTTGAGTACGAAACATTAACGTTTATTATAAAAAATAGAGAATAATACCTCCATCACAGCGATATTTAAAAGGATGGAAAATTAAAAGAAATCAACATTTCTCTTAGAAATTTTATTAAAACCTTTCAGAACGACAGTTGAGAAATAAAGAGAACAGTCAAACCGAGCGCTGGCCGCCATCTTGGCATGCCGACGCGATACACCAACGAATCGGTAACGCGTTCTAGCGGGTCAAATCAAATACAAACTTGATTCAAAACATCCTACTGGACACCGCTAGATGGCGGAACTTCACCATTGTGGAGAACAAGCTATCTCACGGTCCCGATAGATGGACACAAACCCCGGTTCTCTAGGAACCAAAAAGTCCGCTGTGACACACGACCAATGGCAATGATTAACCTATGGGCGACAAGCGATGCCAACGCAACGACGTAACTTAGCGGTTTTCCATGGGTCTGGAAAATTCTAGTCTCGATCTCTTCGATTCCCACCAACAGTGGCTGGGAAAATGTACACCCGTACTTTAGTTATAATAACATCAGTGTACAAATACAAATATATTTATCGTCAGAACATACAAATCCTTGTTATCTATTATACTTCAATTGGAGAGTCGATTGCATAACTTTAGACTATATTCCTCTACACCATTATTGTGATCATAGATGTAGCCTAAGTTTACACAGCAGCACTGAACCAGTTTAGTTAGTACTGATGTAAAGGAATTGAACAATCCGAAATGTTCCTTACAAGTAGAAATTTCTATGATTTGTCAATTCCTTGAGATCAGTATTAACTAAACCCGTTTAAGTCCACCGTGTAAACGTAGTAATATAGTATGGACTGTGCATAATATCAGAGAATTTGTCCGCATGGAAGAAAGAGACGGTTAACAAAGTATCCCTCTATCTATCTCTTTCTACTCAAGAATGGCATCTTATTATTCAGTGTCCTATTCATATGAGAATATAAAATAGCAAATTTAAAAAAAAATTGCGGCAAATAAACAAATTATGAGAATTTAATTTTCATCTTATTAAACATTAATAATTATAACACATGTTTACAAATAAAAATAGTTATACTTGAAAAACATCATGACTAAATGTGCCGAATTAACTGAACAGTGAACTTCGAGGGAGACTTACGGCAGTCGAACTACACTAGGTTAGATACCATCTACCAATAGGATTCTTAAAAAGAGAGAAAGAGACAGATAGTCTTCGCTCTATCTCCCTTGCTCCAGGACGGCGAATTTTTACATATAGTAAAAATAGGAATCCCGTAGTCCATACTATATGTTGTAACGTGGTAAATTTCACCCCGTCGGGTCCTCGGCGGGAACTGCAGTGGTACGCGAACAAATGTGGATTTAGAAAAGAATCCAGGCAAGATCCAACTACCTTAACCTCTTAGGCACGGCTGAATGTTGCGCGGGGCTGTTTCTCTGTACGGCAGGGTTCAACGAGAATTACGTGTAAACGGTACAACCTACAATGTATGACGAACAATGCTATTCTCTACGCGAGTATATTGGAATTAAATTTTTGATGATTAAATTATAATTTTTCTTAAAGAAATGATACACATACTTTAACTTTGACAATTTGCTTTAATAATTAATAATACAGTTTTGGGTGTGATATGTTTTAAAGCACGGTACGACACACCGGCCTACGTCGCAATCTGCGCACTCAGCGCGATTTTCGCCTTATATCATTCCTTGAACATACGAGGTGACATCCGCGAAAGCCACTATAGTGGCGCGTCGTGCCTAAGAGGTTAAGGGTCAACACTGTTAAGAATTTTCTGTTTCAGATTCTGTTGTTTTATTTTGCTACGTCCTATGCCGCGAATATTGTATTCGCGTGCTTACCGAATCTCAAGAAGAACCAGCGAGGGATGATCGACGCGGGAGGAAGTAGGACCGAAGGCTGATCGACGTCAGGGTATCGGCTGGCCCCTAGCTTCGCGCGCTGCCGCTTACCTCACCGCTCACCTCGCGACTATGTCCAGCTCTACGCACGATATCACCTGAGCTATGTGAATTGTTCTTCGCGTACAGAGTCACTAGCAGGGAGCTATTACTCATCCTGCGTGACAAGGACCTACGAGCTACGGAGCACCCGCACCGCACAACAACCCGTGAACGAGACCCACCGCTAGCAAAAGTAAGAACGAATACTCGCAAAGTTCAGATTTTGGAGCGAGGTGCCATATTGGGATTTTTTATTGGGACCGAATGGCCAATTAGAAGTGGTTGCGGATAAAGGAGAGGGTGGTCGTCTCCTGTGCTGCCGATTATGATTACAAAGAGCTACCTCTTCTTTCCTGAACTATCGACGACGCGAATCGCATTATCTTAAACTGTTTTGGTTTTGAGAGTTTTGAGAGTCTACGGGAAATCTGGAAATACCCGAGGCCGCGTTGAACGACCTATTTTCCTGAACGAAGAGACTAAGAGATTTCGGTAAGCAATTGTTGTTTTTGTGAACGTCGAAATCTCATAATACCCTGTGTTTCGTACGTTTTGATCGTGCCTGTGTGCACGTGGGAGAAGTTTCTCACAATTTAGACTTGTTTTCGTCCAGAGTTCGAGATTCCGACAACCGGCACGGGACTTGTTCGCGTAAATGTGTTGTCCATCGTGGAACATATTTACTTGCGATTTTATGATTTGACCTGTTAAGTTCGAATTTTAGGATTTTCTCAGCAATAGTTGAGTATTTGATCTCCGAAATACATTGTATCGCTTTCTGGATACGGACGTGTTGCCGAGAAATAAGAAATGGTCCTTGAGATCTTGTCTGTTATGTCGCGATTAGGTCGCGTTTTAGTATCGACTCATGTATTTGAGAAGTTTGAGAAATTGTATTTGATTTGTCAGAAATTATGTATCCGAATTGTACGAAATTGTTTATTGAATTGTACGACTTTGACTGCGCTATCAAAATCGCGAAAATTTGTTGGTCGTTATTTATTACGAGAGTGTTCAAAAATGAACTGTTTATTTGATACGCAATCTTATGGGTCTGTTGTTAAATTTCCAAACTGTTCGCATTTTACCTTCTATAAACGCGTAGTCACGTCAGAAGACTGACGCAGTAATAAATACCAATTTTTGTTATTGTTGACCTAAAATCAAATGTGTTATTTTTCTTTGAAACTGTTTTAGTCTCAAAGATCCCAGCCGCTTTCGCTATCTGGGTTAGTCGGTGGAAGACGATTTTACATTTATTTTTTGATTTGTTAGAAATTTGATGCGGGAGTTCGAGTCTTCCGCGGTTTTCTCGCGAGAACCTGGCGCCCAAGTTTTGAGTAAAAATACTTGTTGGATTTTTGTCAGCCCCTGGGTGCTAACTCGAGTTTGTACGCCCGTCCGAGGTTCGATCACGATTGCGTCACAATGTCTATAGTTATACGCAGAACCTAAGGTTCGAAAGTTATTGCGTAATCTCTACAACTATGTATTTCAGGGTACTGTCGCTTTTTATGTGTCGTCTTCCATAAGCCATGCTAAAATATATTGAATGCAAGAAGAAGTCCCTGCAATAAAACTCAAGGGCGACGGGTGGCCAGCCTGTGCCCTCGCGCGGGTCTGATCATACGCATGCGAGTCTGTTTATTGCCAGCAACACTTGGTGACCAACTTGGTTCTTTCGTATACTTATTTTCTTGCCGGGACTTTCTCAGAACTTTCCATTCCTTTTTCACCGCTTTTTCCGAGCTTTTCCCGCGCTTAAAAATGACTCTGGAAGCTTCGATAAAAAATATTGCAGGAAGTTGGGGAGCAACTAGCAACGAGTAAAGACCGAGTTTTTATCTTAACCACTCGCGATTATAACTTTTGCTGTCTCGTATCTTCTAAATATTTTGCTTGTCAAGAAGATTAATAACAGTGTTTGAATTAAGTAATCGTTTATTAATAATTTAATTTTGGTTTGTACCTCGTTCTGTTTTATTCAAATTGAATGTCGAATTTCAATGGAAGTTAATTCAAAGGTCGTTCCAATCGTTTAAAAGTTCCCAGTCACACTATGCTATTTCTATAGCTCATACAGCCGCGAATCCGAAACAAGAAACAGTCTTGGTGGACCAATCACTGAAGACACACGACGACTAGTAGTCACAGGATGCGTCATTGTAGAAGGTCGTAGTCTAAAAGTAATGAATTCAATTCTACAATCCAAGAAGGGCGTAAGTTGCCACGTATTCTAATGATGAATATACTTTATTATTAACAATGAAACGGTATTACTAAAACGAGCGTGATCGTCCTCACAGTCACCATTAATGAGACCAGCACTAAGTTTGCACGTACGAGTTTTAGAAAGGATTAACGGATCACGTAGGGTTGTTCTTTTTAAATCTTACGCGTAGACTTACAAGGAAGGTTACCTTACTGCACCCCCACAACCTGGGTCGAAAAAATTACGTTGCTTAGTTCATATCAAAGTATAAACCCTCACAAGAAATGAGCTGCCCACTTGCATATTTAAGGGGTGAAATTAATTCCTCAAAATCGGTGATTTTTTTCATTTTTCGCTGATATCTTCGAAACCAAAATAGATACGGCGAAAGTTTAAATAGCAGAGTTATTCATTTTTCAGTGCTCTGCAATAATATGTAGTTGAAAATTACATCGAAATTTTTTAGTTATTTTATTTTCATAAAAAACGTGTTTTTTTATACATTTTTCTCTATTTTTTCATAATAAACGTAATTGTTTTGACTCAAAATTCAATGATATCAACTTACATTAGCTTTTTCCGTATCAAGAAATCATTAAACCGGAGAGTTATTTTTTCAAAACGCAAAAAATTGTATAAATTTGAACTGATGACATGTTCTTATCATTATCAAACTATGAGGTGGACTTCTTAAAAGACGTTTCGTTTTGGAGATAATTCGGAACCACGATGTCACATTTGTGGTGTTTTAGCTGTTATAACATATTCGTGGTGCAAAAAACCTTTGTGTCTCAAACACTTCTATGAGGACTATCATTACTGTAACGAATACATTCCATAATACGAAAGTGAAGAAACTGATAAGTGCATGGCCTGCTTTTTCCTCCTGCTTGTCATGAGAACTAGATATTTTAATAGGTATAATACATGAATTAAAGGCTTCTAGTAAATAAAATGAAGACGATTTTTGTTTCTCAACCGATTTTGTTTTAGAAGCGGTCAATCGATTCGTTATTTTCTGGTGATCACGAATATGGCAATTGAATAGTTTTTGGTGGAGATCGTTGTGCGTGAAAACAAATTGTCAAATATTTTCGTTTAACAATTGTCCGATAATGCAATTTGCTGTGCATTCGACCAATCACAAGCTGTCTTGCGGGCGAAGTATCAAGTGTACGTTCTGAAATTCATTGTCAATATTGCTAATATGAGTATGTCTCACCCAACTGCATGTAACTAAACGAGGACGTAACACACTCGCAGTACTGGCGAAGATTTCAAAACGTACCCCAGAGTACGTTCCGAAATTCACCCTGCAAGTGTAGTGTGAAGATCTAGTGTGTCACAAAATTTAGTGCCTGTATTGTGATAATGTAGGGGGCTTTGACGGACTTGTTCTGTTCGAGGTACAGAGGAAGCTTACGGACCCTGCGTACCCTGACGTGAGTGCTCACCAACGCACAGAATTGGTATGTGCGAAACCCTCGACAGAAGCGTCTTAGTACGGAACGTGACCAAAGAGGTTGCTGTGCAATAAGTTTGGCAAAAGTATTACCTCGGGGTACGGGTTCCAAGCCACCCCCCTCCTCGGAGGGGGGCTCACCCGTACGTGGTGTCGGACTCGAGGTGGTAGTGGTTGTTGACCCATGCATTTGGGAAGAGGACGACGTTCCGATTAATGGAAGGCGGGCCTCGGAAAGAACAAAACGTTCTACGTGCCCATCGTAACGATGGGTAGTCAGAATACGGAGGATATAAAACGTCTGTTGGTTGGTGTCTGGCGGCCTCACCAAGGTTATTGGTATGTACTTCGTAAGAAGGCGTCTTGATCGAACGCGTCGATCTCGGCTTGTACAGAGATGTGGGAGCACGCCATTTGTACAAGCTAGCCGCGACGGGGACTAGGACCCTAGTGGCGGGGCAGGTATGAGCAAAGGCTCATAGCTGCAAGGAGACTGCCCGGAAGCTTATTGGAACACTATCTGCCAGTATTGTGAACATGGTTCAGGTTCCCTTTCACATGCTTACAGGTAAACAGACACTGACTACGTTTACAGAGCGGTCTTAAACCGGTTTAGTTAGTATTGATCTAAAGGAAATGACAAATCACAGACATTTCTACTTCTAAAGAATATTTAGGATTGATTAATTCCTTTAGATCGGTAGTAACTAAGTCGGTTTAAGATTGCCGTGTAAACGTAGTCACTCATTTTATACATACGGTGTTTTAGAAAGGATTAACCAATCACGTCGGGTTGTTTCTTTTAAACCTTACGCGTGATTGGTTAATCCTTTCTAGAACCGGTGCGTGTAAACCAATTGTGTAAACTTAGCCTTAATTCTGTGTACCTGTATGCATATGAGAGAGGTGAACCGTGTTTACAATACTGACAGCACATTTTGGAACACACTAGATCTTCAAAGTACACTTGCTGGGTGAATTTCGGAACGTACTCTGGTGTACGTTTTGAAATCTTCGCTAGTACTGTGAGTGTGTTACGTCCTCGTTTAGTTACATGCAATTGAGTGAGACATAATCATACTAGCAGTATTGACAATGAATTTCAGAACGTACACTTGATACTTCGCCCGCACGACAGCTTGTGATTGGTCGAATACACAGCAAACTGCATTATTGGACAACTGTTAAACAAAAACATTTGACATTTGTTTTCAAGCGCAACGGAGCTCCACCAAAATATTCAATTGCTATATTCGTGATCACCAGAAAATAACGAATCGATTGGCCGCTCCTAAATCAAATTCGGTTGAGAAACAAAAATTGTGCGGCCAACTTCACGACACTGCCCCTACCCCCTCCTAGCCCTTCCATTATTACGAAATTTTTTATGGGTTTTTTGGGGAATTTATGTACCACCAAATTTTCAAATTAGTAAATTCGTAACCATCAAAAAATTTCGCATCGAATAAGGTCATTTTGAACCCAAATAGTTAAAAAATAAAATTCGAGCGGCTAACTTCACAGCGAAATTTGGTTTTGATTATGCAAAAAAATGGCTCACCATCAAATTTTTTAATTAAATCATCAAAAACCACAAACATAATAGAAAAAACAAAAGTTCAAAAAGTAGAAGTTGCGCGGCTAATTTCACACAGGTCGCCGGTTGACGTTCACTCGTTGCCATTGGTCGTGTTTCCACAGCGGACTTTTCAGTTCGTTGAGAACAGCGTTTCTATCTCTCCGTCGAAGCCGCGAGGTAGTTTGCTCTCCACACTATGCAACGTATTACCTAGCCATGTATAAAGAGCGGCGACACGTCAGATGGCACTTTGCGTGATTTCATGACAATACAAAAAAGAATAAAACTCCTGTGAAGCAATTCAGAAGAACGATAATTAGTAACTAAGAGATACAAGATTAAAAATCCTCTTCGAATCAATCAATCCTAACAAAGAGGATCTACCCACATTAATGCAATAGAAGGCAGTATCCGATCCTCCAAATCCAAGCAAAATTCCAGCGAAGATAACTGCTATCTTTTGTTGTGGTGGTCTTGCTTATCACCTAAGTAAAAGATTTCAATCTGCGGGAATCACAGCGCTCCCCTAGCCGTATTGTTCTCTCCTCCATAGCACCGGTAGTTCACCCCGTGCAGCCCACCGCGAGTTCGCAACCATGGTGAATTTACGAAATCACATAACATCCGTCTTGTAAGAGTGATTAGTCCATGTTGCAGCATCCATATCGCTATAATTTAACTTTTACGAGCACACTATCATCAAAACCAAATTAAAGACAAATTAGAGATCGCAAACTGCAATACCGATTGTCGGCACAGCATTGGAATATCGTGTCTTGCAGATAATCGATCTAAACCAATAAAACAGAACAATCATCCTAAACCTTCTGAATCGCGTAGAATACAGTGGACGTATTGTGAACGGTCATCGAGCCATAAAGTGAACCAGTTCAGAATTTATTAAGGCTATATTCCGAAGCTGAATCGTGGTTACGGTTATAAAATTTCAGCCAATTATATTGACCGATTTGCGTATTCCACAAAAATTAACCAATATGATTGGCTAAAATTTTGTAACCATAACCTCGATCCAGTTTCGGAATATAGCCTAAATAAACTACCGTGTCGTTTTCATTGTTAAAACGCGTGTGCTACTTTATCGACCCGCTCAGTGATTTCGCCCGGAACTTCTTAAATTCGTGATCCCCCGAAATTAATATCACTTCAGTCAAACCGCGAAATGTTATATCTTTTTTCGCATTTATTGAAGTTACCAATTTCCCTTCCGATATTATTGTTATGCCACGTGAGGCCTTCGAGGGGATGGCCGTCAAGAGGGTGTGAAGATGGGGAGGAGGTTAGTGCAACTGATTCTCTTCACAGACGTAGGTGTTGATCGGGACATGAGATCCTCTTCCGTGCCTCTATAGTGGAAGATCTAGATGTATGGATTCATTGGCCGCCAGGGGTAAGTTGTGCATAAGTGCGATAGATGCAGTGTGTTGCTAGATGTACATAAGTGTGTTGGCTGCGTGGCGTAGTCAATGCCGAAGAGGCTTCGGAGCAACGAAGTTACCACAACTAGGCACCCGAGGCATAGGGTCGGGTTAATCCGGACCAAAGGACATAGGCCTGTCGACTGGAGCGTGCAAAAACGTGCGACAATTGACCGTGAACGGTGTCATGGTTAATGCGAGCATCCCTGAAAATAGAACATATGAGCAGGTCCGGATCATCGAAGCACAAGGTCGGGTGAACCCGGACAATGTTGGGCATAGAGCCCTGCCACACTGCCCTAACGTCTTGCATGCCAAATCTCCATGCGACACGTGAAGAAATTAAAATTTGATTGTGGTATATTTAGGCGCCTATGAGATAAAATCTGTGAAAAAAATAGTGTACATATTTCGTTAGAGTAAGTTTAGGGACTTGCGAGTAAAAACTTGTTAAATAAAAAATTTGGTTACGGATGATTTAGTGGCTCAAGGGTTAGAATTTCTTTGTTAGAAAAATTTCGTAAACTGGTTATGATAGATTGAGAGAATACAATTATGTGATTGTTTGAAAACCGTAAAGCCACGCGCATTCATATTTCGCGGCAACAATGGTGGCAAACTCGAAACCTTTTCTATTGGCTGGGTTATATGATCATGCGCAAGAAGATACTTTATATTTACAGCGTCAGCCAACCTTAGTAAGCAAAAGATGTGTGGTGGATACACATTTTGCAATGGCAGTCATCGGACTTTTGTTTTTGGCTAGTGATTAGACAGTAGCTTCGAAATTAATGAAAATTCACTGAAATATGGAAGACAAAGGATCACAGCAATGGCCATCAGAAGATACAGGTTTTTTAAAGAATATTTTCTATTAAAAAAAAACAACATAACAATCTTACATTGTCATTTACTTACAGATGTCAATCAAGATGAGTTAATTCTTCAACAACAGAGACGTATTGAAAAAGAGGTTAATATCTTACGTATACAACATTTACACGATTTTCTGGAAAAATTAACATAAGAAAAGCAAAACTATTATAGTTATATATGGTTTATTTATCAAAATCGTTTGCTATGACTACTTTTAGGTTAAAAGTTAAAGGTTGCATTAATATTATTTTTATCCTTAAATAGACAGTAGATTCTCATCAATTATTTTAACTAACATCAATGCGATACAACTTCAAAAATTGTTGTGAAGTTTATAATAATGGTATTACTATTAATTTTGGTTATTGGCTTGAAATATGCCTTTCGATTTACAATTCTTTTGACTGCTTAATTATTTCAAGGGTTGAGATAACTTTTGCATATTCTATATATATGCAAATTGGAGCTTATGTATTATGTTTATTTCAGATATCCGAGTCAATAGCTCTAGTAGGTGAAAAAGAATCTTTAACAAGTCTAGAACTTGAATATGCTAAGGATGAAGTATATCTTGCAAAGACAAAAGTTTTGGGACAGAAGTACTCATACATTAGAAGAACAAGGCCAGATGGGAACTGTTTCTTCCGAGCATTTAGTTATGCTTACCTTGAAAGACTGATTGATAACAAGGAAGAATATGAAAAATTTAGAGAACTTGCTCTGAAGAGTAAAGACAACCTTGTTGCATTAGGATTTCCGCAATTCACTGTAGAAGATTTTCATGATACGGTAACTAACTTCAATAGTATTACTTTGAGATAACTTGTACAAAATTATGATCAAAATCATAAGGACATACCAGATATTTACTGACACATATCTTTTCAGTTTATGGAAGTGATTGATAAAGTTGGTGGTGATTCAGAGGCCAGTCGTATGGAATTACATAAATTATTCAATGAGCAAGGTTATTCAGATTACGTAGTTGTATATCTTAGATTAATAACTTCGGGCCAACTACAACGAGAGGCGGATTTTTATCAACACTTTATTGAAGGGGATCGTACGATTACAGAATTCTGCCATCAGGTTTGTTCTAAAATTAAATATATGAAAGTAACGACAATTCGTGAACGAATAAATATGTTAAAAATAAATAACATTTCATTAATTGCAGGAAGTGGAACCGATGTACAAAGAGTCTGATCATATCCACATTATAGCAATGAGCACGGCTCTTGGAACTGGAGTCCGAGTACGTTACATGGATCGAGGTGCAGGTACTGAAGTGACAGCACATGACTTTCCTGAAGGAGCATTACCAACTGTCCATTTACTTTATCGTCCTGGCCACTATGATATTCTATATCCTTGATAATTCTTGCCTCATCGTGTCATCCATCTCACTACATTTCACACCTTAAAAAAACCTGTTGAACTCGCCATTGTTAATTCTTATACGTAATTGGATTCTAGGACACATTGTTTTTTTATTATTGAATGTGTAATGATAACATTATCTGCATCCCAGACTCTTTTAGGTAATGCAATGTTCGTTCTTTTCAAATGGATTTTTTCCGAAATGCAATAGATTTTCGACGCTCAATTTCATTTTTCTGAGTACTAGCAAAGGAATAAAACATAATTGGCTTCTCTTTTTACATAAAAATTATTTGAGATAATGCAATTTTATTAATTAGTAATCGAGAAAGTCTAAATTCACTAAACATTTCAACATGATATACCGTGTCTTCATCGAAATTGAATGTAAAACAAGTGCTTTCAATTCTTGACATTTTCTGTTCTATCCGCACAATAAATTGAAATGATTTAAAAAAATGTATATCCATGTCCACCCTATGTATGTATAGATAATTGAATTAATATGTTATTCTTTCACTATTGTGTTGGTAAGACATACTTTTTTCCTTTTCTTGTAATTGTCTGAACACGGTATTTGAACACAGAAAATAATCAACGATTGCTCTGAATAAAAGTAATGCTGATTGATTTATCAATTGTGTTATAAACTTAATGGATCCAGCACTATCTCTAAAACAATTATCGATTTGCCAATATTTGTTTGTCTCCTTTCTATTTTTTGCATACTTTTAAAATTATCAAATGGAATTCTTGTACGTAATATATTCATATCAATTTTATTTAAGTCTCGTTTCAATACAATAACGTCACTACTTCCTTTATAGAATCCAGTTAGTAAAGACATGCCTCGCACTACCTGAGTTTAGAATGTATAATCTAAAAAAAATATCTCATGAAACTAATTAAATCCAAATCAAAGAAGTGCTGCTACCTACTTACTGAGAATCAACAACCTGCAATAAATCCTTACTCCTTTGGCATTCTTTATTTTTCTTCTTTCTTCTTCTTACATTATCTGAAGAAATCAGGTGAAAGCTTCGTTATATTTCACATTCATTATAAAATGATTTTAACATCAACTCTTATTTTTTATATTTATTATATATTTTAAAGGAACTGAGGACTTTTAACGACTATCTTGAATCTTTGATGATAATCGCGAAATAATTGCATTCCCTTCATTTAAAAGAACTAAACACATCTTTTTCTATGATCTCCAATTACTTAAATCCTACTTTCATAAGAAATAGTTAACAATTGAAAGCATGCGATGCATACAAAATGATTACACAGGTATGTTATATTTCGACATAATTGCAAACGTTTCACACCTTTATATCTCAATCCATGTGAAACTGTCATGAAAACAATAGTTGACCTTGCAAAAATATGTGCACGTCAGTGCGTATTTCCATGAAAATTTTATATCATTCTTAAAAATTACAAGAAACTATGCTTTATCTGGTTCCATTTTTGGTTAAAGTTCGAAAGAGTTGTTGAAAATAGTAGCTTCTTGTAAAAAGATTTACCTCCTATGAGAAGTTACAACAAATAACACCGTTAACTTCCTCTTTTCTGTTGATGTGCGAACTGCGACGTAGAAAGTAATCGTTTCTCATAAATAGTTCTAATTTGTTTGAAAAAGTACAATTATATTTTCGTTATAGAACGTTGTAATTAATTATAGTATAAGTTATAAAAAATTTCTAAAAAAAAAACTAACTTTTTACAAAAGCAGTGAGTTGTAAGTATTGCAGACTTTTGTTGAAGAGAGGCATAATTTATAGATGAAATGACGTAGATTCTAGTAAATTTTTGTCACCAGAGGTTTTCCCAGTTCCAATTACGTTATTATAAAACGTATTCCTGTTCGCAATCTTACATACTGCAAACATATATGTATATACATATACATATAAGCTAAAAACTCTGCTGACTATAAGAAACCCAAAAAGAGTCCATCGTTGCGTATTTGTATCTTCTATTCAGTACTAGAATTGCCTATATCGGTAAGCAAAGGATCCCTTGTGTAGACTCACATATTAAAATAAAGAGTGAAATAAATATCATATTGGTAACTTATATGGGACAATATGTCATAAACTCCTCTACATACAATTGCTAACAACATTACGATATTACTTGATCTGAAAGACTCTTAATAATAAAACAGGATCGTCAAACAAACAGTTATACTGAGATGCGACGTTATTTTAGGCATCTTACCGTTTAACCTTTTGAGGACAGGGGGTTGATAATTTTTTGTTGGAAGACCTTGTGGGGTTATTGGGGTCGTTGAATTGGAATCTGACCCTTAGATTTTTAAAATTTTAAATGTTGAATTCATTATGGAGGATCAAATTCACAGAAATTAAAGTTACAATGGTAAATGCATAAAATTCGATTTTTGAGACCTCTGATGATAGCAGATGGAATGGAAGAGGCAGAGAACAAGTATACTGACAGCGGTCACCCTCTTTTATTTCGGAAGTTATTGTAGAACAAAATTTCAGGAAACTTTATGTTGGGGAAATAAAGATTTTGATCGTGCGCAGACTTGAAGTGCGCCGTCAGAGCAACTCTGGACCAATAACACATTGTGAATTCCTGTGAACGCGTTGTATCCTTGGTCGACAGTTCGCGTTCGAACTAAATTATATACAATTTTATATAATTATATATAGTTTTATATGAAGATCTACTCATGTGCCCAAAACTGGAAATCTTTTTTATTAGTAAAAATAAATTATTGATAACCCAACGTTAAATCAGGGTGGATCCGATTAACCTAACGATGTTACACCGAAATAAGTGAAGACATATTCGATTTGTTTTCAATAAGATGATAACGCTTAATATTTTAGCATTCAAATTTTAACAATTTTATATACCTATAAAAAACATCGATTTATGACTTAACGAATTCACTTGTAATTTTTCTCAAAATCCTTGGGCGAGGTGCTACTTTAACCGAAGATCTCAAGACTATGATAATGGAAATAATCATTGGCTGTCAAAGTGAAGCATTATGTGATTGCTGCAACAAGCCGCGTTTGGAGAGATCAGAGCGGCACAACTCGAACTTCAGTCAGGAGGCTCAAATGGCTGAAAAGCATGAAACACTGGCCTAAATGAATTCTACGAAGAGAACAAGGATTTCCTTTCCGTCCCCAGTATTGCTAATTAGTCATACAAATGTGCAAATATCTAAAACTTTAAACGCATTTTTCTCAAAACATTTTTAAGCTGGCGTGCATGACATCTCAATAACAGAATGTCCAATCAACTTGAAATTTTAACTGGATTCAAGCGTTGAGTTTTTATGCTTTTCCAAGAGACGTGACGAAACTATACATAGATATATGTATATAGATGTACTCCTTGATGCTTCAACACGCAACCACCACTACCCAGATAGCACAAGTACTATAACTCGATAACTCAGTACATTGAGGATATACTGAGAATATCTTCACCGCGTTTTACATATATCCTTAAGACAACCAAGGTACTATGGCTATATTTTAATTATGTACCGAGGAAGATCTGATGTCTGTGGCTTTTCCAAACTCAGAATATACTGAGGATATCTTATAGTATGTTCGCAACGTATTCTTAGAATACATCTGAATATACTGATGTGAGGAGACGTTTCCACGTAATCCCGTGTTGTATACACACGCCACCTTTAGGTTTAAGTTGTAAATAATTTTCTTCTCCTGCTATTGTATCCTTGTTTCTTTCCAGCCTAAAACTTCCCATATTTTATACAACCGCGAATCCCACCGACGTAGTCAGAAAGCCCATCGCTTCCAGGGTCATATGAAATCTGCTCGTCAGACCACGCTACCCGGGCCATCGGCACCTCTGCGCACGGAAGGATTCTCTTTCCTTCTCTTTTCACCTACATGGAACCTCTATCTTTCCTAAATCTATTGCTCTCTCTTTTTAGAAGTGCCCCCCCCCCCCCCCTCCACTGCTCCAAACATGTTGTACGTAAACATTTCTTAGGTTTCCTCTTGTGTCTTTGTCTTATAGTTAAAATATAAATATATAATTTATAAAGACGTTACTTCTATTGTTGGTTATTTAATTTATCCTCCTAACCGTACCTTGCTCACAACTTATCAGATCACGAGAAATAAAATGCGATGTTTTGTTTTCATTATTTCAGTGTCGAATATGTAGCAATAGCAGATGAACAGCTGGAATTACCAGAATAGAGACTTTGGTATGAGCGAAAAGTCCTTTTAGCGATTCCATACTTCAGCGTGATTCTTGATTTATTGGTCGACCTTCGGAACATCGGAAAGAATAAAGACTCCTTCAGATCGAAAATGCTTGATCAATACCTTCCCAAACAGCAATGGATATCTATGAAATATCTAAAAATAGTGGCAAACGTTCAAATGAGGTTACGTCCAATAGCAACGATAAGATATTGCACAGATATATAATTTACAACATCGAATGCATAATGTTACGTGACATCTGATC
>JARQTG010000394.1:27890-88983 GCA_030142615.1 Syrista parreyssii
AAATACGATAAACAATAGGTTTAGCAGCAGCTCCCCGCACAGCATCAGATACGCTCTAGATATCCATATTTATTTCAATATATCCAGAATATGTCTAATTGTAAGAGCTTTGGGTATGCAAAAGAATACACTTGATGTAGGCTGGATGTGCTACAGATATTTAAATGTCCATTTAGGTTCTAATCCAGTAAATCAAATGTATTTTAATACACACGTAGATCACTTGTGGTACACCATTTCATTTATTTGATTTGTCTATTTATGTATTATCTAGATGTATCTCTATCTCCAGTAACTTAAATATCAAATAGGCGTAGAAATAATGTTTCATGGATTCGCTGTAGGCGTTTCTATTGACAAATATATGTTGCTTAGATATCCTACGAAAGGTTACCGTGATATCTACTGTTAATGTTGTATGTGGTGCATTTGGCGGAAATTTTGGATGTTATGTAAACATAAACACATCGTTAAGGTTCAAATTGAGATGTGTATAGATATTTTTGCGGATATATGTAACATTACTGTAACGTTGTACAACGTTATGTCTTATTCAGCTTCCCATACAGCACGTAATCTTGTAATATTGTCATCATCTCCTGGAATATTGCTATATGTTTCCATGACATTTCAAATAACTCACAGAAACGTTAAAATGTCCGCTAACATAACAAACCATCTGTTACATAACAGGTAAGTGAAACTGCAACTCCACTTCAGAGTACTGGAAATTTACTATGCCATCGCAATATAATATAATACACGGAGAAAAAAAATTATTTTAAACAATCTGTTGTCGCACGAAGATTCAATTATTTCCTGTGCCTCGTTATTGGGATTTGTCCCGTTAATTTATTTCCTTCGAACTAAATTTCCTGCCTACTCCGGGGTTCGAACCAGCGACCTAAAAACACCATCACGCTCGCACGCTATCCATTATGTTATCGACTACTCGTGATTGTTTTATAAATAAACGCGATATTAAATGCATCTGGTACAAAAATCAAGGAGTTGCGCTATAAAAATATTAAGTTAGGCAAATATAAATACTTAGTTTTATCAAGAGTCCGTAATTTTACAACACCAATTTTGAATGCCACCGAACGAGCTTCGATTTTTCCATTAATAATAATATATAATATAATAATATTTTCCATATTAATATTCCAAAGCGTCTTTGAGTAAAAAAATACGCTGCGATTTTGCAGTACGCATGCCACAGAAATTTCTATAAGACACGTATCCGATTTTTCAAGCACGGGTAGCTGGACATTCAGTGACGGTGAACTTGTAATTTTTATATAAACATTCAAGTCCTGCATATGAATTTTAATTGTACAATTTTTATCATGTAACAACCGAAATGTTACACAAGTTTTGTAATTTTCACATAAAGCTTTTTAAAATTAATCGTCAGCTATATAAATTTACCCTACTATTATTAATTTTACAATGCGTGTTATACTAATAATTATTTCAGAAACAGATTTTGTAAATTTCATACTACTTCTCACAGTAAATTTACAATCTTATTTAACAGTGTAAACCATTCATCAACCCCAAAAATTATGAAATTTCGAAATAACATACGTCATTTAAAAAGATTATTTTTAAAACCTTTCAGAAACGCTTGTAAATTACATTACAAACACTCCATGTTTATTACGTCCCAGGAATGAAACATTTTAACTGTATCGAAATACTAATGTCCAACTGGGATGATTACGAATGATATGTTATGAAAACGAGGCATTGCAATGTTTCTCAGAAAAAAATTAGATAAAACATTTATATAGTTGTTCAAACATTTTTTAAAACTCTTACGATACTGGTTTGTAATAAAGGAAAATTATTTTTGAAAAGTTAGAGATAAAACAACCGATATAGTTACTGATCGTTCCATTCAGTTGAATAGAGTTGACCAATCACGTGCTGCTTTTAACCGAAATACTCATGTATGATTGGTTAGGTTAGTCCACAGTATTTTGTGCGAAGCATACAACAGTTTTTCAAGCGGTGAAGCGATATGCAAAGTTATACAGATTTTGTATATGACGCGATTTGTTTCTCTTACTTTTCTGTTCTCGTTAACATCGTACGCAAGCATTGATGTCCGTGAACATTAAAAAATTAAAGTGGTTTTAACAATTTAGCTTTCAGTAATTTAGTACAATTTCCAACTATTCTGAGAAATATATACCTTCTATATTTTTTGAATATACAAGTGAGTATAAAAATATGTTTGCAATAACTAAATTGGTATACATTTCCCTACATGAATAGTTCTCAATTAATCTTTCTAATTTCTAAAACAATGCTATATTTATAACAAAATCAACTGTATCGAGTTCAAGATTTTTAGGTTATATAGAGGCAGTATGTATGTTCTCTAACTTATAAGCGAATGAAATACTGAAATCATTCAAATGTAATACTGAATTAACATTATATCTACTATGGAATAAGTGAAATCTCCTTGTAGGTTATAACAATGTCCAGCACATCACAAAAACATAAAAACTTTGTCGCTGAACCTATGGGTGACAAACCAGTTACTGATCTTGCTGGCATTGGTGAAGTATTGGGAAAAAGATTAGAAGCAACAGGATTTGATAAAGTGAGTAATTCCATGTTTACTTGAATATACTGTCATTTTCTATATCATATATATTAGGTGGTATGTATCGCATTTAAAATATCATATATTTTTCAAAAGCTTTACTAAGATTTTACTATTATTCACATTGATATAATACATAGATGAAGGAATACTTAAAGGATATACAGTTTTTATATAATTTTTTAAAGTTCTAACTGTGGAGTATTCTATATTCCAGGTGAGCTATAAAGAATTAAAGAGAGTAAGATGATTTAGTTGAAAAACGTTTCCAACACCACTTTTTCAAATTAAGTCCATATTACTTTTGTTTTCATTGTGTGGTATAAATAATTTAAAAGATTATTAACGATATTATGTGACAACAATGTGTGCTTGCAAGTTTTATAGCATAAATATTCTTAAAAATATTTGATAATATAATATTAAAAAATTATTTTATTAATTTAAAATCATTAAAGAAATAGTTTTAAGAAAAGGAAACGTTTTCAATGGATTACGCTCATCTCTTTAAACCTATAAATATTTACTAGTATTAAAGGAAAAACAATGTCTATAACTAGCATGTTATAAATAGAATAAAAGTAATAACATTTTCTTTAGTTTCAAAATTATAGTATACTAAAATTGAGGATGAATCAAGATTGAGAACATATTCAGAATCTTAAACCAATTTATATTTTTTTCTTTTCCTGGCCTTGTATGACAAACTTTGAACTGTAATTTTGGTGATTTCCTTAATTTGCTATCGTCTCATATATGCATAACTAAATCTTTGCTATTATCAGTAGTTGCCCACGTACTCATATAATTTTACTTTGTTTACTCCACTCATTATTGTTAGATCCCAATTCTACATCTAATCGTTTTCCCACTTGACATTCCGAAATATCTATTCTTGTTATTGACTTGTCCTTGTTGAATGTGAGTCTTTTTTCTCTGGTTGTGTCCCTAATCTTTCTATAATTTTTTTTATTTTCCTTTCCGCCGGTACCAATAATGTAATCATCATCTAAGATCAGATATCTAATTTGGCATATCTGTAATCTGTATAAAAGAAGGTTTTTCTTAATTTAGTCTAAATTAAAATTGTAGTTCGATGTCAGGTAATGACTAATTGTCCTCATAACCAATGAATCTACTTGACCGTATGTTGTAAATGATTTAGACATGGCATATTGGTCAGATGCACGTAGAAAGGAAAACACCTAATAAATTCGCAGTACTCGTAATAAATTTTGAAACGCAGCCTATATGGTTACTTTAAAGTTGCTTTTTTTTTAGTTATGATGTACATATTCTCTCTGTTTTCTGTGTTTGTTCAAATTCTTGTTTTCAAGTTAACTAAATAGATATAAGAGAAAGCATAAGACAATTATGATAAAATCTCATTTTAAATATTAAAACTAAAAATCATAATTCTCTTATTGAACTCAATAGTCTTACGGTTAAAGAAATAGCTCCTTTGATGTAAGCACAAAGAAATAAGTTTTGAAAATCAGGAATTCAATTTGTAAGACTCCAGTGTTGGACGAGAATGGTTTTTTTTATTATTCTCATCACAGTTTATAAAGAGTTCTTCAAGTTTTCGATCGCTTTTCTCAAAAGTCATTTGGATATTTTAATGAACGAATTATGGTGACTTGTATTTTACATCTCGCGAAATCTCGACTTAACCCTTACGTTGGCATTGACGCAGTATTGCGCGGAATCAAACCGTGCTCTGTGTGGCATTGACCCAATAGTGTGCACATTGTTTTTTTGGTCTTAACTTGTTCCGATTTAGAATCCAAGTGGTACTCGGGATTTTTTGAAGTCGCTACAACCGAATTTGAAGTCAAAATTGCGAAATTAAAAATGGCGGACCAAAATATTAAAAAATGTACAATACTTGGACTTTGTTGACAAGATGGTGACTTTAAGGGTCTATTCAGTCGCTCAATCCAAATTTCTAGTTAAAACTGCTAAATTCCGAATGGCTGATCCAAAATGGCAAATATGCAATAATATTTTATTCTCTGTATACAGATTAGAATAATTGAGATACTTCATGGCACCACCCATATAACTACGTTTCATGAATACAGTTCGAGTTTGTCACCATGACAACCATTTTTTAATCTTTAGGTAATTTAAATTTGGCAGTTTAGACTTTAAATTCGCATTCAGGGACCCAAGAAACAATTTTAGCCACCATATTGTCAAGAAAATCAATGTATTGTAATTTAAAAAATGTTTAGTCCGCCATTTTGTGTCAGGCATTTTGAATTTCCAAATTTTTATGTCAAATTCGGATTCAACAACTCAAAAAACCCCTTAGTACATATTTTCAGTTAAAATATTTAAAAAATTTCATGCCATTTTGGTCACTTTTAGTCGAATTCTCCGTATCAACGAAGGGGTTAAGGATTGAATTTTTGTAAAATAAGGATAAATAACTATATAAAACATTTATAAAAATTTCTTATATTTCATGCAATTTGGCACAATCAATAAGCAATATTTGAATTATGACAAGCTGTAAAAATGGTTGCATGATTATAGACTCCGATCAATAATGTCCCCAGATAATGAATTCCTACGATAAAATACCCTAGCATTTAAATGATCCCCGCGATGAAATATGGCACCATCTCATTAAAAAAGTGCTGGTACTTTATTTAGCATTTTCTTAAATTTCTATGTTGATTTAAAGAATTTGTACGGCAAGCTAAACCTAATGGCTTTTTTAAACGGCGAGTAGGTGCTTGAAGTATCTGATATACCCCAATCCAATCGTTTTCAAATGGAAACAATCACGCGAGTGATTAATGATTAATGGGTTAATCATGCGATGCCCTTGACATTTATATTTTTGAATGGATGAGGGTCCTTTGCTCTAGTAAAATGCAATTAGAAATAAAAAATATTTATTTATAACAATTCCAAACAATAATTCAAATCCTAAGCTATCTTAACCTTACCTAACCTTACCCAGCCATTTACAAAACCATCACATTACATACTTGTATTGTCATTGTATTTATTTAAGAACTTCCTTTATTTTGTTCAATATAAAAACATTATCTTTAATTAAATTAATAAAGTGTTACGCTTTAGCACTAACTTCCCGATGATTAGAATTTTTATTTTATAGCGGAGATCAATTAGATGCTGGGAAAGAGATAGAGGTAGAGGTATTAGGGATGCTATTAGGACTCTAATAATTATTTTATATTTATAAAATGGAGTGCCAATTTATCAGTAATTCTTTGATTCACATTGCTAGTCTTGCTACTTAATGTTGCACAACCCTTTTCTCTGATTTTTGTTCGCTAGAGTACATGCACATACAAAGTAAAAAAAATATAAAGTAATACCCCAAAATACAATTGCAACTGTTGTTACTATAAATTATACAATCCATAACTTATTATTAAAGCACATTTTTTGTTCCTTTACTTATTTCCGTTAATGAATTGTCTTACATTTGCTGTTTAAGAGAATAATTGATGTGTTCTGTTGGTAGGCATATGTCATACTTGGGCAATACCTCGTTTTGAAAAAGGACAAGGAGCTATTTCAAGAATGGATGAAAGATCAATGCTCTGCCAATGCTAAGCAATCAAACGACTGTTACCAATGTCTTAGCGATTGGTGCGAACAATTTTTGTAAACCAGTTTTGTGAACATCTACAACGTTAAGACTAACTGCAATTTTTAAACATATTTTATATTTCTTATTAGAATATGCAAGTTTTACTATAATAATTATCGTAATTTAATATCATTGTACCAATACAGTCTGTCATACTAAATTGTAACGTATGTTAGTCACAATATCATTACAATTGTACACTTTTTTTGTAATAACCAATAATTTCCTTATGTTCGTTAAAGTTGTGATACAGAATTATGTGACATTGATGAAATGGTTTTCAAAGCGAGAGCATAACTTCCATAGAATCCTAACCAACGTCTATTATTTCATACCTAACTGATTTTTTGTGGTATTCACTTAAAAAGCTATGAATTATACTTAACAGTGACTAACGTCAAGACAATAGGCTTCTGTTTCAATAATATTCTTTCCATCTCTGCTTTTCAAGTTTATCAGATGTGTTAAGTTTCGTACATAAATACGTGATCCATTTTGTTCCAAATTTGTACGTAGGTGATTATGACCTACTCCGTTGAAGTTTCACAGAATGCACAGAATTGGTTGATATCGCAATCCTTGCTTGCGAAGATGCCAAAACAAAAAAAAAGTTCTTATATTGATGTTGTGAACAAGTTACTTGAACAAGACCAGAATTGTCATTATACTTTCGGAAAATACATATGTGGCCGTGTACAAACTCCGTGTTTAGGCTTCAGTTATTGAGATATAATTACACATGTTTGAATTTTTAACAAATACAATGGAGGGTGTACGTCACACGAAATAATCTATTTTTGAGTAAACAAAGTTATAAGTAAAACGACTCGGTAGAGGCTAACGCCAAGTGCGTCGCAATAAACACCATATCCAAATAATAAAATCAGGTTTTCTGGATATATGATTTGATTATTGGCTAGAACAATGTGTACTCTGCAAAGAAACAAATGTAACTATATGTATTTGTTTTCATCTAAGTTTTGGCGCTTTAAGTGTCGACAAAATTACGTATGAAATTCTTTTTATTAAATTATCTATAAGCAGACGTACGTTATTTTCAAATTATTTGGTTCAGTTCTTCAACATATAAACGGCGTTCAATATTATTTAAAAAATTGTATAAGAAATCTAACAAAGCACATCAATTTATTGCAAACTGCGTATACACGTATATTCTATATTTCAAAAAATGATAGAAGCCAAGCAAATCATAGAATCCTAGCAAGTAGCTAATTAATATTTAACATTAAAAGAGTTTCAAAAATAAATTGTAAGTTTCGAAAATAAACTTGTAAAAAATTAATGAACTGTTATTTGTCACATAATTTATAAATTGTGATTAGTTACTATTATATTCTCCTAAATTTCACCGTCCAAAAATGAAGGACAATTTCAAACACCGATTTCTGTTATGTAAGTGCAAAATCCAAAATTCTGCTAAATGCAACTACGACATTTATAGGCTTGCCGTACCGTGCTATTTAACATTAAATAGATGTGTTAATGGCTGTTGTAGTCATACTTGTGATGTATACTGCATTGGTGGATGAAATCCTTCCTCTGGCAATCAAACTGAAAATAGGCAAGTTGTTAACACAGTATCAAACAGAAATATTTCTTTATTTTATTTTAAACGTCGCTTACTTCTACAAAGTATACAATTTTGAGAAATATACAAGATACACACGTAACCCTCTTGTAACTAACGGGGATGTTTACTCACCGCAATATATTTTTAAGGCGTTGTCTATTCGCTCCGCGAAAATTTTTTAGAATAACAATAAGAATTTTAGATATGCTAGTATTTCTTTATATATTTTTGGATTTGATTATATATAATCATTTTTTTCAGACAGTCACATAGCACAGGTGTAACATCATAACATTACGTGTGATTTCCAAGTTATATTATTACTGCAATGAAATTTGTTCACTGACTATTGTTTCTGACATGTTCCTATAACATTTCAGAAACGTGAAAATGTATAATTTTATCACTAATGATAAATTTTTAAAAGTTATCGAAGATTGAAATAATCACTATATTTTTGCCATTTTTTAGTGTACCGTGTACGTGAAAACTAGGTCATACATTCATTTTTAGGTAATCGCGTGAAATAGGCGGAAGTCGCAAAAAAGGAGAGAGAGTGTGTGTATGCGTGTGCGGCCGTGCGCAAAAGGTTGTATCCAAAGTTCCAGGCAAATCGCTGAATTAATCGACTTGAAATTTACACGACATTAATTTTCGGATACAGAAGGCACTGTAATATTTGTTGATGTTCGGCACTTCCCGTTTCAAAAATACTCATGCGAAGATATCGGAGAACTTATTGTCGTAGTCTGTATCAAAAATTTGAGATGAACCGCTTAATCAATTGGGATAAAGTTTACAGAAAAAATCATGAGGATCTAAATGGCTTAGTAGAATTCGCAAATTTCGAGCACTGTCAGTTTGAAAGTTGCGCGTCTGCCAAAAATAATTTGCAACGGCGAATGCGTATGATGCGATGCATGGTACACGTGGTTGTACCTCACGGCAAACCTGTTTGCCCTGATTTCATTAAGATAAATCAATTCCTTGGAGTCTAACGTTTTCACGGATATATAATCAAGTTAAGATTCATTGGTAAGAACCAAAATGACAGCAGAAAACTAAATAGTATCCCGGTAATCTTGAAAGGTTCTGGAAACACGTTAGTTCCTAGAGGGTTAACACATATGTATGTTTCACAAAAACTAGTATATAGAGTGACGAACGTTTCAAATTTCTATTGCCGATATGTCATACTCATGTATCTTGTTAGAAAGAAAATATCTTAATTGTATAAGCTACGAAATACTTTGGAACATCATTTTACTGGCATACTTGGACGTACAAAACATACATGATTACATGTTATAAAAAGAACGACTGCATGTATACTCACCATTTCATCCTTAACAGTTGCAGTTTTTCTCTGCAACTCTGATATCCTTCTGCAATAAATGCACATATAATAAAACAGTTGATATTCGCTATTGTCGAGGTATAATTTTTCTACCAAAAAGAATTACCCAACGATTTGTGTCCGTTGTACATTGGACAATAATTCTTCACAGGAGGTATCCCTATCTACTTCACCGATGTTTGACGTTTTATGGAATATTTTACTCTGATCTCGAGAATGACGTTGGAATTGATTTTTACTAAAAACTGAGAGGCGTTTTTGCAAATCCACGATTATCTGTTGTTCAGCAACCATAGCTTTGGCTAATTCTTGTGACTTTCTTTGCTCATGTTGAATTATTAATTCCAATTCATAAACTGTATAACAGAATACAACATTATAAAAAATCATTTGTTATCACAATGATCTTTATATACAGGGTGTCCCAAAATTGCCTTAACTAACGGGGAACAGCGGTATTCGGGGGCATCGCTGATCACGAAAATGAACTGCCTTTTGTTCAGAGGTGCTCAGTTTTCAAGCTACAGCCGTTTAAAGTTGGCCAATCATAGTGAGGCGTCAGTAGAAACGAAGGGACCTCCGATATCTGAGTTTTCTGCCCTTGCAATTGTTTTTTGATGGCACCGATGAGAATAAAGCTAGTCATGGACGTTGCACGCGTATTATGCAGATACTTTCCGAAATTTCAGACGAGCGAGATCATGAATGGCTTGAGCCTCGTCGATGCCACCGAAAAACAAACGCAAAGGCAGAAAACTTAGAGATCGGAGGTGCCTACGTTTCTACTGACGCCTCACTCTGATTGGCCAATTTTAAATGGCTCCAGCTTGTAAACTAAGTATCTTTCAACAAAAGAAAGGCCATGTTCGTGATCAGCAATGCCCCTCCAAACACCAGTGTCTTCGGTTATTAAGACAATTTTGGGAAGTCCTGTATAGACACCGAGTCAAAGAGACCTTTCTGTTGAGCTTTCTGCTGCTTTCGTAAAATTTCATTTTCAAGCTCACTAATTCTCTTATTTAACAGATGTTTTTCATTGACATCATCCAAGCTTTGCTGTTCTTGTTTTATATTTGACTTTGAGTTCTCGTCGGCAATAAAACAGGACGCGGAAGGGCATATTCGATTGTGTAATTCCACCATCTCTTTCTGATTTAGTGACTGTAGCATAAGAAATACGACAATTGTTATCGTTTATACGTGACATTGTAATTATTACAGTAACTGTATACTTACTTTAAGCCACGAATCGGGGTCAAATGGATTTTCAAAATCCTTCATGATTTCGTCATGATCCCTTGTCATTCGCTTAATACTTTCGTTGTGTTTCTTAATAGTTGAATTTATGATGCAGTCGTACTTTTGTTGCAGGGACTTTAACGAACTGTTGTATTTCATGGTCGCAGCCTGATTCGTCAAAGTGAATTTAATTGTAAGACATCAAATATTACAGCGCTAATTTGACTTTTTGTGATCGCGTAATTTTATTATAACGGTGAACTGTAATGAGTTACATACATTGAGTTCAGCAGTGAGCTCTTCTTTCTCCTTGGTAAGAGATTTCACGTGCTCCATAAGAGTTTTTATTTCCGAATGCTTAATACGCGTGTCTGAACTCAATTTATCAGCTGAAATACCATCCTGTTTTGAGTCGTTTTCTGATTCTGTTTGTTGAGAAATATTACACGTTGACTTATTGCGCGACTTTCTAAATTTCTCAGTAGACTGCTCTTCCATTTTTTTAATTTTATTCTTAAGATGCTGCAATTCTTTCGTACGTTGATTCAATTCTTTTTTCAAATGTTCACTCATTCGGATTGTCTTCGTTATTCGTATGTATTGCTCGTGTCTCTGTAAAATTGTATCATAAAAACGAAGCATATTTTGACCTCCAGATTTACCCGTAAAGAGTACCGTATGCAAGTTTTTAATTAGAATTATTTTTAAACTTACAATTTATAATCTTAATGATTCGTTTTAACATAGTTTCTATTATTTGCATATTAAGATAACTTAAAAAAATCGTATCTCCTCCCTTTTATAGCTAGATTCTATCCAAAGCAAAGATACCTTAAAGCTTCCCTTTTCAGCCGAATCGAAATTAAGTATTTTACATTAAATGTGAGAGAACTTATGGGTTGAGCAAGGCAAAGTCAATTGTGACCTGCTTCTCAGATCATTTAGTGAGTTAATGACTTGGTTATTCTAAGTAGAAACTTACCCAATGACTTTCTTGTGATGTGGCGTTCATGTCGTCACCGGAACGATCATTTATATTTGAATTTTGTAATGTGGGTGCGTCAAATTGACTTGTATCACTCAACATCTCATTATATGAGATATATGAAGCAATAGATTGTTGCCTTTGGAGAGAATCACTCTCAACGACATTCGAGAAATTGGACTTATTCATATTTTTCAAATTACATATACTATGTTCCAATTCTTGATTTCTTTCGCACATGTCCTTCAAATCTTTTTCTAACTTTTCGTTAGAAGCGTCATACTCTAGATGTTTCGCTTTCTGCTTACTTAACTTTTCTACCAATTTGCGTTTACTGCCGTTAAATTTAGAAATTTCTTTTTGCAGGTTAGATATTTGATCTATTTTCTCACTTTCCTTTTTAAAAACAGCATCCCTATTACTGAGCTTTTCCATTTCTTGTTGAATATTCGCGTAACTTTCCTCCAGGCTTGATGCCGCCTTCTTCAAGACTTCTATTTCCAAATTTTTCGCCTCTATCTTTTCCTTGTGATCAATTTCTTTAATGCTTATCTCCTTCGCGTAATCGTCAACCTGCTTCAACAATTCGAATATACGTTGATTACGTTCCGTAAGAATTCCTGTTGATTCTGTTACTAGTTGCGTGAGATTTTCATTCATTTTCCGCAACGACATTGATCTAAATTACAGAAAAATATGATAAAATATTACATTAAACGATATTGACAAGCGTTCTTTTTATGTCAAATCACTAACCTTTGCTCCATTTCATTAATCTTCTTTTCCAATGCATTGACATTGTCGCTATTTGGTGACTTTGTGCTTTGTACTTTTTCCAGAAGCGTTATAATCTCATGACCTCTGATTTGCAGTACTTCATCCTTTTCTCGACAATAAGTCGAAAGTCTGATATTCTGCTCTGTCAATTCATCAACCTGTTTTCTAAGAGACGTGCACAGCTCATTCAATCTATTTACTCCACACTTATAACTCTTTAGCTGTTTTGCCAGATCACAGATTTCAATCTTTTTAGATCTAACTTCCTTATTTATTCCATCGAGTCGTAATTCCAGCCGCTGAATTTTGTCATCGTATTCATTTGCATATTTTGAAAAATTTGCTATCTGCAATTTTAATTTGTCAATTTCAGTATCCCTCACAATAATCTCGTCCTGCTTTTTAACGATCTCCTTAACAATTTCTGTACGTTCATCTCCAGCGCCTGGAAAAATCGAATTTCATTAATTCCGCAATGTTCGACTTAAAGGATACAAAATCCTTTAACGCGTGTAATACCTTTAAGTGCAGCAGATATATTATTTATTTTATCAATAGACTTTTTAACGTGAATAGCAAGTGCACGATCAACTTTGTTATCGTCTGAAGTTTTCCTTAAAGCTTCTTGTAGTTGCTTTGTCAGTTTTGAGACTTCCGCACGCGTTGTATCCTTTTGGGTTTCCTTTTGCTGAAATTCCACATTTTCTACCTGACGTGAATATTCCGTGCATTGTTTTTCATCTTTATTTTGTACCTCGCAAAGACGCTGTTTCAAGATCTCGACACCTGCGGGTACAGTAATGTTATGTAATGATGTCGACGTACAACTTATAATAAATTGTAATTATATTTTTAGATACCATCACCTTGGATATTAGCAGCTTCTTCAGCATCCCTTAGAGCGTCTTTCGAGTTAACAATCTGCTGATACATGGTGTCGCGTTCATTCTTATACCATTTCAACTTCTTTATAAGGTTTTTTATTTCCAGAAGTGAATAAGACACTTTCTTCACTATCACTGCTTCCAGCTCTCCTTTTTTACCTTTTGCTTCGCTAAATATCGCTTTTTCTGTATTCAACTGTTGAATCGTCCACTCCATGCGTTTCTATAATATTTTCGTTAAAACTTTTTCTTTTCAATTATACCTACTTGTTATAGCTAGAAACCCTCATCAATTTACAGATCAGTATCCACTATCCTTACTAAAGAAGAAATGTGTATATACAATACAGTATAATGTTTAAGTATAGATAATGCTCATCACCTTTTCAAACTTCCAGTCGTCTAGTTCGAGCAGTGCATTGTTTAAACGATCAATTATTTCCTTCGTTTTAGACGTGATATCCATCTTGTTGTCCATGCACAAAATACTGCCTTCTTCTGCTATATTTTTTACAGAATCACACGTTTCCCGCTGTCCTTCTAAGCCGTCCGAGTCTTCAAGTGCGAGCATTCGTTTTCCTATTCCCGAGGGTGGTAGCTCATCTTTCACATCTACACCTTTGAAATTGCGAATTCAGTAATCTATTGAATTATTAGAGAAAAAAAAAAAAAAAAATTAGAAGAAATACATAATTATTGAAAAAAGTATTAACCATCTCTGTGATGATTGTGCTCAACGTTAAATGCATTAGAAGGTTCGGACGGATTATTTCTCAAATATTGTTTCTTGCATTTAGAACTTTGAAGTCCGATCAAAACTTCTTTGATGTCTTGGATTAAATCTTTCAACTCCATCTTGTATTGCTGCACTGCTGCTATTGTCTCCAGCTCGTCCATGTTATTCAAACCGCCGTTAAGCTTGTCAGTGAGGCCGCTAACTTCTAGCTCCATGACAGCCAGCTGCTCTTCGCACTGAACAATCTTATTGTTCTTTCTCTCAATCTCGGCCTTCAAGTCTGCCAGAGCGTCCTTCATCTTCACCTGATTACGAGGAATAACTGTTTATCTATAATACGTGTATCTGAAATATCAGATTTTTCTGTGCATAAATGGATCATGTTTTTTCCTGCCGGTGATATAATCAATCGCACGGAAATCCTGTTTTTTCAAATCCAAAGGATTACAACTGAATGTACCGATAACGGTCAGTTAATATGTTTTACATTTTTTTTTTATTTTTATGACGTCGTTATAGAACGTTATGAAAACAATGCAGCACACAATGTTGGTTATGGCAAAGATTTGTCTACTACAATTTAAGATGGCTAAGTGCTACGGAAGTTATATTTCCTATGACGGCAATTCTTCGTTCCTGGAAGTTTCTGCAATAAGACACACTGCTTATTATTTACCACTTGGATATCTGCTCCAAGCAGTAGCTCGAACCGAAAATTTAGCATCGCTTTGAGCCTACACAAACTTCATCCCTTTGTTCTTCAGGGTTGCCGACTGAAGTGTAACAGCAGCTTCAGCCTACGAGACCCTACAGCCAGAACTCTGAAGCCAATACTGACTTCAACGAAAGCGCGTAAACACAGATTTAAAAGTGAACTAAAAGTGGGTCTAATATTTCTGCTTCGAAAATAGGATTCTAAGGTTCGAAATGAGGTTTTTTAACTAAAATAATTATTTTTGGAGATAACTGACAATTTAAGACTCAAACTGGTTAACGCGCTCGAGTTTTCCTATTCCATAATCTTAATATCAGCCTCAATGTCCTCGTGTTAAATAAATAAGTTCAAACCAGTGTTAAATTTTCGACTCGAGAGGTCAACATTTTTAAACGTATATTCCAATCTGTGGATTCAATTGGTCTTAAGATATTTTAGCATCCCCCTTCTCCTTCTATCTTCGACGTCAGCAATACGAAGAAATTTTCAATGAAATTGCTTGCATCGAAGATGAAACAAAATGTCAATTTGTTTGAAAAAAATAAAATATACCTGACGTGCTTCGTTTGCCTGAGAACTTTTTTCTACTAATCGAACCAACTTCTGTATCTCCTCTTCTTGATCATGCAGTTGTCGTTCCAGGTCTTGATTTTTTATTCGTAAATCGTCAAGCTCTTGCAAAGACGCTCTTAGCTTTTTCAGTGCCTTGTCACATTCCTCAGCTTCTTTCGCCAATTTTTCCATTTCCTCAACTTTTTGCTACATAAACAACACGTTACTTCATGTACTTGTTGCATTTTAGTTCAATTTATACCGAAAAAAAAGCAGTAGTATGTTTATTATTAAGACGGCCTCATTTGAAATACAGGTTGATGACCCCAGACCAGATTAAAAGGATTTTAAATCCGAGATAAGTATGTCGATTTAAGATAGTCACATTCGTGTTTCTGAGAGTCTGGCATTTCGATTTCGCATATGTTAAAGTCAAAAATAATTATTAGAACGAAAGTTATATGTCAAAAAAGTTGGGGTATAATGCGACCCCACATGGAGTTCATCGATGGGATATAAAATTATGAGAGTTAGAGAGTTAATTATGTTTCGTAAAGATTATGATACATAATGGTGTTTTGACTGTGGTAACTATCAAGTTACGTAATAACGCCATGCAATTACTGATAGCTACTATCGTTAAAATCATATTTGTAAAAGAGTCATACTTGTTTTCTATAAAACAAACATGGTCATAAGATTGATTTGTCAATTGGCTCGCGTTCCGAAAGTTTAAGTATTATAGTAATAAATTTTATATACAGATATGTATGTGATATCAACCAAGTATTACTAACCCTAAGATATTCATTCTGTTTACGAATTGTTTCGCTTTCCTCGCATCGGAACTGTAATTCCACAAGTTTCTTCGAGTGTGCCAATTGCTCTTTCCTCAGATCTTCCTTTAATCGCTGTATCAAGCGGTCGCGAATATACATCTGGAATATTAGTCCCAAAATAAGACTCACATACTTCTCACACTACGCCTTGAATCGTAACTAACTTCCTTCCTTAAATCTTCTAGCTTATGATTTTGTTGATCGCCCATTCCTTGCAGTTGCTGCAAAGCATATGATAAATTATTTTTTACTTTTCTAAACGTTATAACCTAGACTAGAATTCTACTTATTATGTACATTAAAGTCTTGCAGTAACATATTGAAATGATCTTCTTTCTTCTTCAAAGCTGCTTGCAAATCTTTCTTTTTCACTCTTTCATCCTCTAATTCATATTCCTTGACCTGGGCCAAAAAAATTATGAAATATGTCCAAGACATTTCTAAAGCCTCAACATATAACTTTTATACGATCGCGTATACTTTACTTCAAGTTGATTCTTCAATACTATGATTTCAGCTTCGTTTTTGATGATTGTGTTTGGGATCTCATCTTCCGTTTCGGAATCCGACGATGATGTTGACGAAATTTCACTATTTATTTCGTCGCCGCTAACGGATACTTCGTAGCTCTCCGAGATGGATAAATTATCGACGGGTTTGTTTAACTTTACTTCATCAAATGAATTATTTTCCATCTTTTTCTCCTTTTCATCGTATGATTCTTTCTCAAAGTATCTATTCGTCGCTGGTAACGTATCGAAGGATAACACAGCAGGAGAGGAGAAATTTTCTACCAAAAATATTATATACTTTATCGTATGCCCTTACATATATATTTTTTTATACAAAAACCAATTTTTATTTTATGTATTTTGTTACCTCCATCCGGAGTGCTGTTTGTTTCATAAGACTCATTTTGTGAAACCTCTTCAGGTGTCGCCTCATTCATTGCTTGCGAATTAATTCCGAACATATCATTGTCGTACTGCGTCGAGGCACACTTTTTCAGAGTCTTTGTCAAAGCAAAAGTCTGATCTGAGTTTTGAATATATTGACTGTCCTCTTCGATTTTCCTTTAAAAGTTAAAAGGTTTACGTAATTGTTCGATTCGTAAGTACGGTCAAGTTCCACCTCTTTGCGATAGAGTTCGATTCGTCGTTCCTTGGAATATCGTGAACTGGAATTTCATTCTGAAATGTACATATCTTTTCAATAAAAATGCATAAAAATATATAAGAACGTGGATATGGAGACTTTAAACCAACACTCTCATTATCCTGCAATTCTTTCAGCTGTGCTGTAGTAAGATTAAGTGCTTTATACTTTGCTAATTCTCGTCGGCATTCGGCGAGCTCATTTTGCGCCTGAGTACTTAGAGCAATTAGGTTATCAATAACAACGTCAAACGGTACAATTTTTCCTATCTGTTAAAAATAAAATTAATATTGTACAGTGAAATATCAAAATTGTATGTAAATAATCACAGTTATACAGACCGCAGGGGTGTGTTCTGCGAGTTCACGAAAGTAGCGGGAATTTTCAAGCGGATTGGCACTCCAGGCTCTGACATCCGCGCACGAATCGTAAACCTTTAAGCGTCCCTCCAAACGGTTTTTCGGAAATACGTAATCCCCATAGGTTAATGTTTCGTTGCCAGTTCCGCCAGCCAAAAAAATTCGTGGTCCATGCTCCACGTATGACATTCTCACAGCCCGCCGCAATTCTTTTCCTGTATGGTCTTAACATGTGTTTTGGTTTGTCGCTTCCTTTGTTCGTATGATTCAGAGAGTTTAAAACTTAATGGAATATTAATGACTGGCGGTTGAGATCAGATTTTGTTATTTTTCGCCATGTCTGTTTGAATCCCATAGTAACGTGAGGCGACAGTCAAAATTTAAGTTAACTTCGTGGTCTGCTAAGTTCTTTAACGTGGGGATGAAACATTAGCAAACCGCAGTTTTTGAAAATGTTTTAATAAAATATTTTTTTATTTTATAAGCTGCCATTAAAAAGAACTACATTGGTACAAGTAGTCGGTACCTTTATGATCCATTATCCTATTGCTTTGTATTTAAAAAATTGTTTACCTATCTAGACAAATATATCATTCGTTTTATTGTTATCCTTTGATTGCAATCGGAATTATTTATTTCATATAAGGTCAATTAACAATTGACTGTTAAGTAAGGATTAAATATCTTTAATATTTTGCAATTCCTACTTTCTTTTTTTCACCTTGAAGACTAATATGTTAGTGTTAAGAGGCAAGTTTAAATTAGGCCTTTTTTTTTAATGAAATATTACAGTACGTTAATATGCATATGTCATCGATAACAAAGAACAATTTCCATGCCGAATTTAAACCCTCTCATTTTAACAGTATGTTTCTTATTTTTTTTTCATTTCGCTATCACTTTCCCATTATTCAATCTTCATAATTTCACATTTATGCAACGTGAAATGAAGAATTTAAACAATTTTAACTGTGGGAATAGAAATAATACCAATATGATAAAAATAGCGGTAATATAGGTAGCACTAACATAGTTCCTTTATTTACATACATTTAATTCCGCAAATATTAAATAAGTGAATGTACGATGAAGTCTTTAAACGTAATCACTTTTTTGACTTGATCTCAAAAATCGTCAGACAAGCCTAAATTCATGGCAATATGAAAACAGGATTTAACGTAGATACTACATTAATGTTTTTCACACATGGTCAAACATAAATGAATATTTGCTAATTTGCAATTCACGATAGTATATCTGCAGTGTGAATTTGAGAATGGAATGTATGCAAAATATTTGATTCACTGAATTTAAGAAAGAAAAGAAGTGCGAAGGAAATATTTCATGATCTCCAGAATAATAGGTATAGGCGCTAAAAGTGTATTGTAGACGGAAGAAATACTGAAATTCATCTTAGGACTACAATTTTTAAAATACAGTACAACACCTACGGCTCAATAAGACAACAAGTAACATTCATAAAAATGAGTTTAAAATTCGAAAACATCAACGCTCCAAATATGCAGTGTAAAAAACAGATAATACACGAATAGGCGTGCGTGATAGAATGAATGTATTATAAAAGGAATATTCAATATTTTCATACAAGAAATATTTGGAATGATTGAATAAGGCCACTCGATCTTTATATGTCTCCGTAACAATTGAATCAGATTACAATTAAGGTACTCAACTCCCTTCCCTATCCATCGAGTTCATTAATAACTATTATTATGTACAATTATTTTCAACGAAGGTCGCTCGCAAGTATAACACTACTGAAGTACGTCCTCTGGATTATATACAATTCGACATTATTAAATTCAGCCAATTCCATGACTGATTAGAAAGTTCATGAACTGAATGTTTTATAAACGTTTTCTTCCTTTCTTCATTATAATTTAAGAACTAGTAATCTGAGCTGCAAATAACAAACAGCTGCTATGAAAGTCGATCGTGTAATTTTCTTGATGTATCAGAGATAACTCTAAACAAGTTGTAATCAAAATATATACGTGACCGTCTTTCATATAAACACTGCATTTTAAGTACACTTTGTCTTTTGATAATTAAGTACTACTTAGTATTTGTTTAATTCCTTCGATAATTTGCTGCCTTTCATTAATACTTGGATTAAACGTCATTATTTGTATTGCTATTTTCCTCTCTGCTTTATAAATATGAAAACTATCAATGAATAATAATTACTATTATCTATGTAAGTATTATCCTAAAATTCGTCGGTAAAATCGTCGCCACTCTCCACAGGTAAACGTTTTAATTGTGCTGAATACAGATTCCCTTTAGTGGTTCAAGTTTGCGACGATCATCCTGCTGCTACACCATAAGACATAAATTTCTCGCTACGCGTCTGCGCGCTTCTTGTCGTTTTCCTATGTTGAAAACATATTCTGTACAATGCACCATAAATGGTAAAGGTACTTTGGCGCACAATACCAGGCTTCACAGTATCGAAATTACTTAAAAATTCTACAGTTCTCTTTCAATATCGTAGTGCAGATTAAGTGAAAACACCATGGAAGCACCCACCTACTTGGAACGCACTGAGATAAATATGCTGCATACAAGTTTCCTCAGCTTCTACGTTTCAATTACAATTCCAAACATGCCTAGGATGTATATTCGAATTCACTTTATACGAAATATTCGAAGGCACTATTCTCTTAGGTATTGTGTTTGCTCGCGTGTATAATACGAAAATCTGAATGCTATAAATGCATCGAAAGAGAAATGATGGGGATTAACACTAACCCTCAAACTTTTTCTGAGACTCCCTCCCTTACGCAAGAAAAAAAACAAAATGAAATGTAAGGGAGGTCACACTCGACTCAAAGCAACAATTTCTTATTATGAATGATTAGCCCAACATCTCCGTTCGACGTTGTGCATTCTTTCGAATCAAATTAACGAGAGCAATCTTTTAAATCATTACGATTAGAGATGTAAAACGCCTTGATCGCGACTAAAGTGATTGTGGTGGTGATGATGATGGTGATGGTGCAAGTGATGATGCGCTGCTGATGTGGAGGCATCATCGTGCAACGTGACACCTGTCAAATCAACAATCTCATCCGCATCCTCGTCCGCGTCACTGCCAGTTGCAGCACTTTGAGTTGACTGATGACTTCCCGATGATAATTGACTGTTGCGAGAGAAGGAACCACGTCGTGGTGCTGCCAATGCTGCTCGTTGATTTGCAGGCTTCACCGTTATTATTAAGTTCGACGAGTTGGCGATCATCATATCAGTAACCTGTAATTATATTGAGTCGTGCAAATAAATATACCGATTATTTACTTTCGATGACGTTAGAACTGTTTAAAGTTCCTTATCGACAAATATTGCAATAACGATGTTTACCTGATCCAGTGTTTTTCCAGCGACTTCAATTCCGTTAACTTCAAGAACCTCGTCGTTCACTGCTAGGAGACCCGTGCTTTCAGCCAGGCCGCCAGGAACAAGTCTACTAATAAATACGCCTGGAACTTTCTCGATGCCTCCACCAGCCGAAGGTGGCAGTGCTCGGTAGCTTTCTCCATCCTTAATGTAAAATCCTAAAGGCTTGTCTGATCCATGCTTCAATAAACGCACGCGGCGACATGTTTCTGGCAAAATATCCACGTCAATTATAGCTGATACCTAATTTAACAAAAAAAAATGATTAGTAAATTATTAATTTTTAGGTACAATTGCATGGGACACGTGGAGTGTCTTACAGATTCGCCATAGAAAAAAATGATTGTGGATAAAATTCCGAACTGATACAGGGTATCAAGTGCCGTATATAGAAGGAACCGCAACATTTGCAAATGTCAGCACTTCCGATTTCAATGTAACGCATGTCAATTTAAAAATATTTTACTGTTAAATCTTGCACGCGGGAATTCTCGTGCAAAGCAAAGTTCCGAATGAACTACCGAACCAATCAGATTACTGTTTACAGTAAATATCAAGTTCCGAATACAAATAGAATATTGCAATATTTGCAAATATTTAGTACTGCCGATTTTAATACAGCGCAATATCAAAAAACTTTGCATGTAGATGAAACAGTAACATTTACAAAAGTCCAGCATTACTAGCTTGAAAGTTCCGCATCTGCCAAATTATTTTGTTTTGTAACGGCGAATCCATAAGACGCGACGACATGGTCCATGCGGTTGTACTAAGGCAAATCTGTTTACCCCGATATTATTATGTCGATATTTTTCTATTTAGTGGCTTTGACATATTACTTATTTAGTTGAAATATTCGTTTCCCAGTTTCGTACTTCTCAACAAAAATTCTCATACGAGAGATGTAATTTATTATAAATGATAATAAAAAAACGCATACTAACCTGCCTAAAGTCGTGAGGATTTGATATAGCGAGTGATTT
This sequence comes from Syrista parreyssii, assembly GCA_030142615.1. Taxonomy (NCBI): domain Eukaryota; kingdom Metazoa; phylum Arthropoda; class Insecta; order Hymenoptera; family Cephidae; genus Syrista; species Syrista parreyssii. The sequence goes on from JARQTG010000394.1 coordinate 49,734, forward strand.
TGGTTTTCCAGGCGTTCCGCCTAAAATACTTGATATTAAATTTTTTGGCTTGACTGTTGCATAACCATTCATGTCCTCCAAACCGTCCCCTTTAAAACAAAAAGAAAAAGAAATATATTACTCCTGTTGAAACACAATACTAAAAATGTATAGGTACATAGTCTTACTGATTAAAATGCAGGAGACGTTAAACGACAGAATGAAGCAACTGAATAGAAACTCATGGAACACCGTTCATTCTTAATAAGTCAACAACGAAGACCATATTTGAATAAGTTATGGTGACTTGTCCATATATAAACTGTGAATACCTCAGTCACGCACCAATAAACTCTGTGCAATTGATTTGCTTGATATTATGATAGCAATGGATAATTTAACAGAGAGTTTATTTTTTTCTGTACTATATTTTCAGGAGTAAAATTTTTGTAGATTTAATTAAATAGGCACTTTAAACGAAACATCTTACGTTGAGATAAATTAAATTCAAATTATAATCTCTTCGTTTAATGTACGATTATACTATTAATATGTAGGTACATAATATATTTAAAAAGAAATAAAACTATTAATGTATAGTGTAGACTACCATTTTTCTCACAAATTAGTAGAAATAATTTAATAAGAATTTTCTGATTGCCATAATTGTCAGTAATAATATTTTTTATGAGTTTGACAGAGGTTATTAAATTTTTTTAAATATGACCTTTTTTTGAATATATTAACTAAGTACATCTTTCTTCATGTATACAATGTAGATAAAGAATAGAACAAACATAACATAGACATGAGCAATTTCCCGTTCTCCGTTTTAATCTTAGTTTTATAAAAAAACGATTATTAGATTACTATTGGAAACTATTAAAAATGATTTAAACGGTAATAGTTTTAATAGTCTAATATCATTTTTCTGTAATGTTATTTCTTATCTCAATCCCAACCCAATAATAATCCTGATTAGGCTTGTAATTGCAACCTCTAGCCTTAATCTCCAAGAGATTAATAGTATAGTCAAGAGACAAATGATTATTTTCTTCCCCCTTAAGGGAAAATGGAACGGGCTATTTGTGTGATTGAGCTGTTACACAAACGAAGCTGGTAGCGAGGAAATTTTACACCAAAAACTCTCGTATTTTCAATGAATGGTGGTGGTGGTGCTCCATTTGTACATAAACGCCTAAATCCCTGTGATAGGGTTATTCAGGAATATTACATCACCTGACATTGTTTCTACCATGCAAAATAAATGCACAGACCAATTTCCATTGGTGCAAGACTTTTGAATAAACCATACTCGCACAACACCTAATGTGCAAAAATCGTCTTTGAGTCGCTTAATTGGAAAGAACTTTTCGACACATTAAAAATAACATTTGGATTTATGTGTTATCAAGCAATTTATCGCTGTTCACACTAAGAAAAGCACAGTTTAAATAAGAAAAAAATAGCATTAAAGCAAAATCAAATGTACTATTATGAATCCAAAATATCAAAAAAATCATAGTTTATATTTAATTCATCACACAGCTCAAAGGACAAAATATTATTAAAAAATTACAATAATTCTTCTGATCCTTTTCACAAATATAAAGATTTGTGAAAAATAAAATTTAACCTTTTAACAATTATAATCCTCCAGCTTGTCTTTTAAAAGCGGAACCTTACTTCAGGTCAAGAATTAAATTAGGTTCATACCTTTAATATAGTTTTCATATCATGGTCACTACATGTAATCATTTCGTGAAAAGTAGTAATACTTCAAAGAATTGGTTAATTACAAATAGAACATCTAACATTTCATAACACTGATGTTCCGATATCGTATTAGTTACAATGGTATACACCAATTTGCATATTAATATAAAAATTTAACTAGTCAGTCTTAAGCAACTCATTATTAACTAAATCAAGTTTTTGATAATTAAACAACGAAGGAAGAAAATGTTGAATAACATATGGAAAAGAATAGAGTTCAAAAACTTTCAACACTTTGATGAAAGTTTAAATGAAACATATGAAGCATCTTAACTAAAGATCATTGGGTCTTAATCAGATATTTGTAACAAATCAATTGGAAAAAGTATAAGAAACATTAATTGTAATGTAATATGTAATATTAAAAGTAGATAAACAATAGATTATTTACTATAAAATAAGACTTATTTATAGAATTGTGACAAGATCAAATAAAAAATAAAAACTACAATATAACATTTAATGGAATAAATGCATAATGATAAAATTCTTACCTTTTCTCTGTATAAAAATTCTAAGAAGAGGTTTTGCAGCAAGCAATGCTCGTGCCAAATTGTTGTCATTATTAATTGGAAGTAAATCTCCATCGGTTGGATCGGTATACCAAATCAAAAAATTCAAATCCGGACCAATATCATGTTTCTCTGCCAAAAGCTTCCTGAAGTCTTCATAGCTTATGGATTCATTACGATTGATGGAGAATCTTATAAAATCAGCTTCAAACTATTAACAATCATATCGTTTGAGACCAATTTATTATTGTAAACCATTTAAACCATCCTGCACCATCAAAGAGATATTGACTCACCTTGCTCTTTACGGCAACAATGCTGCTGTCAACGTGATGATGAGGTTTGCCTTTTAACATGTTTGTCCAAGGGATAAATAGCAGCTTTTGAGAAATTTCGAAAATCGTGACGCGCACCACACCCTCCGATTGGTATTTTTGTATCACGATAACGATCTCAACTTTGTGTTAAGAAGGATTCTTTATTAATACAGCCACATTTTGCAAAAAGATGAGCATTAACACTATTTCGTGACGTCAGGAACACCTGCTCACTGCGGAACGCCACTTGGCTTACTTGACCTGGTCCGCAAAACCACCCTGCGAACAACTTTACTATCGTAATAATGCCGAAGAGCACTGTCATTCGTAAAAATTCAGGAACGCAATTAAATGCAACTGGTGGTCTATCGTTGTACTGTGACATTCGCCAATAGAAAATGTTTCCCGAAACACTGCGGCACTCTAATTAGCGCGCCCGAAACTACATGTAGTTTGTTTTCACAATTCCACTCTCGTCAATTTTCAGCAATCCTCAACCATTCTTACAAAATGCACGCCGAACAACAGATCCGAGTTGCTCATAAAACCATAAAACTTTACGCTTTGTATACATCGATACTACGTCGCGCTATAAACCTACATGAAAATGAAATCATAATATATCAGCCAATGAAATCGATCGTGTCCCAACTTTTTTATAAGCTTCGATGTGACTGATCCAAGACTGATCTAACTAAAGGTACCTTTTCATGATGTTGTCGCTCCTTTTGCAAAGCAGTGACCAATGATTAAGCTGATTTCTGACGACACGATGTCGATTTTCTTCGTTTATTAGTCACTATTTTGCAAAATGAGCGACAAACAACACCATGAAAAGGTACCTTAAGGGTGCGACTTATACAAAGTTAGCCATGAAGCTTTAATTAAAAAATTATTAATTTATACCAATCGTTTGGTGGTGTTTGTAGTCTAATTAAAACGTTTGGTAATAAATTGTTTAATTGCAATAATTAAAAAAAGAAATGAGGTTGCAAGTTAACTAAACAATTTTTTTGCTTTAAACCGATTCAAACGGGGCCTAATCGATGCGGAACAGTTTTGTGGTCACGAATATCATAATTAAAATATTTGATGGTCACTCGTTTGGCTGGAAAATAGGAAAAACCAAATTGCGCCATAGGAAATATGGAGGCTAGACCACGGCATAAAGGAGACAAGATGTGCTCGCTCTTACGATGCGTTTTAGTATGTTTGCGCAGACTTCACATGCGTTGTGCTGCATTTAGACATGCTCGATTGTCACACGAGCTTCCTACTGCCACTGTATAAAAGAATGTACCTAGAAACAACTATTCACTAAGCGCTCTCGGTATATTTTCGAACACACTTATAATGCTCTAGAGTACACTAAAACGATTGCACGAACAAACCTTATCTGACTGAGAATGTTACGAGCCACTTGATTGGTCAACAGCTCGCTCCTTGCTTTTATTTCCGTTAGGTCGTTCATGTAGCTGCCTAGCAAATAGGAATTCGAGTCTGGGATCCAAGACTGAGCGGGATATTGAAACACTGACCTTTAAGTTTTCACCAATTAGCACTAAAGTCTTTTTATTGATACTAGGAATTATAATAACAATATAAAAATATAAATATTCCGCGTAACGAAACTAATTGTATGACCTGATATACAAAGCTGGTCTTATAAACTCTTCGTCTGCTGTTACCCGTTTGAAGATGTTGAGAAGACTGCCTGCTCGACGACGCGACTTAAAATTGTTTGTATTTTTCCCCAAAGTCTATCAAATAGTAAGAGTGAGGAGAAAGTGAGGGTAAGGAAAGTGAAGCGGGTGGTCACGAGGCCCCGAAGGTCAAGGGTCACTTGGAATGCCTGGAGGCCGGCCGTCTCTTTCATGAGAGAAACAGGCGAGCCAATCCTTGGGTTTTTCTGCGCACATTTCGAGGCTTTTTAAGAGTGATAAAACATTTGGTGACTGGCTGCAGTTGGTGCATGTTTGGCCGAGTGCTTAAATACGGTTCTATAGAAATAATCTCTGTGCGAGGCTCTTGAGATGTTTCTCATTGTCTGCAGGAAAAAGTGAAATTCGTAATTTTTTCTTAATCTTTGAGTCACGTCGTTTTCCAGACATTCGCAAGTTCGCCTAACAATTTGTACTTCTTCGTCTTATGGCTTTTTAATCGCTCGGCATTTTAACCGTACGTTAAACAAATATTTTCTGAAAGCAGATGTGTCCTTTACCCTAAGCCTGCACTTCAGATTTTTACCGTTCCTGACATTTGCCCATGCTCTCGGGGAAACCAAGGAAGACCCAAGAAATAAACAGGCGCTAAATCAATTAATCGTTTCTCTTAGTATAATGTTTGTGACTTAAGGCTATGTTTGAGATATACACACACATACATACATATACACATATGAGAAAAAAAGGCAATCGATCAATAAGTATACGTACAAAAGTAGATTTAACATATGAGGGCTTATTGATTAAACTAAAGGTTTGTGTCCAAGGGATGAGCCGCGTGTAAAAACATTAATTTGAATCTAATCTGCTTCTAATAATGCACCATAGGTGGCAGATACGTACCGAGCGTGCGGTCGTCGCAAGAAACTGCATGCAATGACATCTGAAGTCTGCGCAAAACATACCAAAACGCGTCGCAAAAACGAGCACACCTTGTCTCCTTTACATCATGGCCTAGCCCTCCATATCTCCTATGGCGCAATTTGATTTTTTCTATTTCCTAGCCAAACGAGTGACCACCAAACGTTTTAATTATGATATTCGTGACCACAAAACGATTCCGCGTCAATTAGGCTCTGCTTGAACCAATTTAAAGCAAAAAATTGTTTGAATAACTTTCAACCTCATTTCTTTTTTTAATTATTGCAATTAAACGATTGACCGCCAAACGTATTAATTAGACTACCAAACACCATCAAACGATCACCAAACTATTGGTATAAATCAACAAAATTTTAATTAAAGCTGCATGTCTAACTTTATATAGATAAGGATGTGTTCATCCTGCTCGCTTTTTCGCTAAAAACGTTCATGAGTATCGCTTTTATAACGTTGTGAAACTCTAAGACGAAGGTCGAAAGCGAAACTTGTGAACATTTTTAGCGAAAAAGCGAGCAAGAGAAACACACTCTAAAAATCAAATGAATGTATAGTTGACTTACGATGCAGTAGGTTTATATTATATTGTATAAAACAAGACCCACATAGTACGATTTTCTTCGTTTCTCCATTCGTATTTGTTATATAAGAAAAGTCATGTTAGTATTTTGATAATGACAATTTGTGATTGTCCGAAGAAACTTTAGAAACTGCTGTTACTCCTCTATACTCTATAAGTACCTCTGTTAAGTTAGCAGACCAACTTAAGCTTTATTAATTTTTTTTTACGAATCGACTATGGGTCATTTGTAGGTGATTGTGGGCTTAATTAAAAAGTTTGTGGGTTAATAGTTTTTCTGTAAAATAAAAAAATGTTAACATTATGTTAGTCAATGATTTTTTTGTTTTAGATTTTCATTTATTAAGTACTATATCGATGTGAAATTGTTTGTGGGTTCACGGTTACGATATACTGGCTAACGATGCGAGGTGGATAATTGAAGCGTAAAGCTGGTTGATCCTCATTAGACATCAGTGTTCGGACGCAGTATTTTGATTGATGGATTTTAGATGCTGGGAGAAAAATTGTCATTTTTCACCAATCAGGGTACCGTTACATGAAGTCTACTTTGCGTAGCGTAACTTGCGCTGACCAATCTCATCGTCTCATTCGGTTATCGTTTTCCGTCTAGTGACTTTACGCTCTTTACACTTTTGTCGTTACGCCGAATCCAAATTCTGGTGGAAACCGCAGAATACATTATGTATGTGTTTAACAATTGCGTATCTGTACGTGTCGTTCGAAGCTGTGAAGTCGAAGCGTGGTCTGATGGTAAATTATAATTATGCGTGACTTCAAAAACACACGAGGTATACCTACTGATTTGTATTTATTCTAACCCTACTTTATAGATATTAATAAATATTGCATACATTCCGCTTCACACATGCTCGTATAAAAAGTACCGGTTCCCCATGGCCCGTACATTTCGAAACGCGTAGGTTACAAGAACCAATCGCAAATCCGTCTAGCATTTCCGTTTGAGTGTACAACGGAAACTCGAGTCTGCAATTGGTTGTATTAGTTACGAATTACTTGCGTTCAACGAAATACGCCCTATGTGCATGCTGATTTTAAAAATAGCGTAACTTTTATTAAATTACTAGAATAAGCAAGTTACGCGATACGCAAAGTACGCGTAACCTGCGTCAACCAATCGGATTGTTCGTTTCATACGCTGAATTCGATTTCCAGCGTAGAAATCATAGAAACGCCGGTGTAAATCACAATTCATTACGGAAGATACCAAAAAACTCCCAATTCTGCATGATTTATGACTCCCAAATTCATTCTTGAAAAATAAAAAATATTGTTTTCCTAATGCGGCGAACATTGAAATTTCAAAGATGAGTATCAACACTAAGCCACTGTATTTTAGGTTAATCAAGATGGATGTCAATCATGTCCAGTAAGCACGCGTAATAATCATCACACATGCTACACTGTCGTACTTTACGACTGCACAGAGTACCTATGCCCCATGACGCGTATTGTGCGTTACACAGGTCGTGAAGAAATCAATCGCATTGATGCTTGAGGCTTCCGTTCGATTAATGAAAAGAAATATCAATGTGCCATTGGTTGCGCTATTTGTGCATTACGCAGAATTGAATGAAATACGCACTTGACTTGGAGTAAAAATTACTAGACTACGCTTGCTACGCTTACGCAAGATACGCCGCATGGGAATTCTTGGGCACTCTCAGTCTTTTGTTTGAGCTGAAATCTGTACGAGAATCCATCAGCTTGAAGTGTCAATTAATCAACTCGCATCGTTAGCCAGTATATCGTTTTTTGTTTTTCTAAGGCGAATCGTAAACCCACAAACGTCGTAATTGGATTATTCGTGACCCACAATTAATTTCACATCGATTTAGTACTTGATAAAAAAAAATTAAAAAAAAATGATGGGCTAAGTTCATGCTGAAATTTCTTTTTAATTGAATGAAAAACCTATTGATCCAGAAACCTTTTAATTAAGCACGCAATCACCTACAAACGACCCACAATCCATTCATAAAAAAAATTATGAAAATTGAAGTTAGTCGGCCAACTTAACAGAGATTCTATTACTGGGATGTTCATAGATTTGACGCTTCATGAAAACTGATGAAAACAGTCAAAATTATCAACACAGTATTCGGCTAGCAATGAAGTAGCATTGCATATCTTTCCACCAGACAGAGTTGAAATAAAGTTATCCAATCAAGTTAGTTATTTCGTTTAAATCTCAATTTTGATTGGATAACTCTATTTCAATCCTGCACGGTGAAAACATAGCATTGACCAAGTTTCCGTCTGTGGGATTTAGAAAGGATTAACCAATCACGTTCGTATATTCTTCTCAAATGTTGCACGTGGTTGGTTAATGCTCTCTAAATCCCATATATGGAAATGTAATCACTAACTAAGGGTATATCCCAAACTCAACCACGATTACGGTTATGAAATTTTAGGCAATGGTATCAACTGATTTTTGTCACCGCTCAAAATAAATCGATATCGTTGGCTGTAATTTTTATAACCGCAATCGCGGTTGAGTTTCGGAATATATCCTAAGATTTTAAGGCGGCCTTAAAACTGTTTAGTAAATGATCTGATCTAAAGGAATTGACCAATCACAAATATTCCTTACAAGTAGACATTTCTATGATTTATCAATTTCTTTAGATCAGTATTAACTAAACCGTTTAAACGTAGTCATTGTTTTACGTTTAAAGGTACCTTTTTATGTTCCGCTAGGAGCAGCTTCAAGTCGATCATATGACCTCCTAATGTTTTGTACAAGAAGTTGGATTCTAACTTCTTGTAGTTTATTGGCGTCAATGGCTTAGTTTCCACCGTGCAGAGTTTGAATAAAGTTAAGCAGCCTCATTGGTCAATTCCATTCAACTCCTATACGTGATTGGTTAACTCTGTTTAATCTTTGCACGGTGGAAACTATACTGAGCTAATGGTGTGATTAGCCGATACAGCGCTGAGTAAGTAAATATGTTTGATTGGTCATTTGATCGTAATGTTGCAACAGTTTGATTTGACCAATCAAATGTATTTGCTTACTCAGCGCTATATCAACTGAACATGCCCTATGCGTGCGATCAAAATGAATATAAAGATAGAAGTGACAGATGAGGTTAGTATAAAATGATCTACAAAAAATAATGAGTATTAACAAATTATCTACATGTGAACGAGAAAAGTATTAATTATACAGTTTATTAATTCCTATTATTTTTGTGTGGATCATTTTATACAAACCTCATCTGTCACTTCTATCACTCCTTGAGACGTCTTTAATCCATTTTGATCTCTACCTATTGACGCCAATAAACTACAAGAAGTTAGCAAATCCAACTTCTTGTGCAAGACGCTGAGAGGTCACGTGGTCGATTTGATACTGCTCCTAGCGGAGCATGAAAAGGAACCTTTACTCAATTTTACTTAATTATTAGTATACGTTAGGTATGTAAAAACCGTTCTCGCCGTATCTGAACTAGGTTTCATCTGTCGGTTGATGATAAAGATAGGAGGAAGGAAGAAAACTTCTTTTTCTAATATATCAGTTGAAAGAGTTTTATATAATATCATAAAGACAACAATGAGTACTGTTGAGGAGAGAAAAAAATTAAGGGAAGATAAAAGACGCACAAGTAAAATGGTATCAAAGCTTAATTCTGAAGAAACTAATCCTTGCTTTAAGGTACTAAAAGGTATTATGAAATTAATTTTTTTAAATGATTCTGTTAACTATTATTATGATATTAGGAAGAACAGTTGTCTTCTCAGTGTTTCTTGGAAAATAATTGTGACCGAGAGATTTGTTCTCCCTACATTGCAAATTACCAAGTTTGCAAAAAATTTTGGGTAATTTTAAAATTGAAATGTTATTTTTTGTACAAAAAGTAATACAAAGATTAGCAATAACATTTTACTTTTTAGAGCAACGTAATGAGTGCACGAAGAAGAAAAGGTATCAAGCCTTATTTGCCACCCGTAGAAGAAAGAGCTAAAGTGGTAGATGATTATTTCATATCAAAAGCTCAAATAAAATAATGTAAATGCTAATTATTAAACCATATTTATTTTTATTTCTTGTAAATATAGATTATTACTGAAAACATTGGAATTTTGTGTATAACTGTCAAGTATTTCAAAACACCCAGAAATATATAAATATTTTAATCTCTGCCTGTTACATAGAACAAGTTACTATATAAAATAAAGACATGACATTGTTGGAAAGCTCTTTGTTGTTAACAAATTTATTGTAAGTGAATCAGTTGTCTACACAATATTTATAAACATTATCATTACATGCTTTATCGATGCCTATAGTATAGTTACAATATAAAAATAAAGTAGATTCTGTACAATTGTTATAAAAATTAATTGTAACAACATAGTACCTTAGATATTTTCTACTTTCCACCCGTCAATAGTTTTAGACTGCTTAATTCCCTAAAAGTTATTTACCGAAATTCAAAGGTTTTTAATCTCTTATATACAATAAATACGTTTATAGTAATTAAATTGTAAAAAATTGAGTAATCAGTATAAGCAATTGAGCAATATATATTTTACTCTACACATAAACTAGACTTGTAAGCATCAATATAGTATGCAAGAGTATTGTATTAAAAAATTGTATAGACATCTTTAATATACATTATATTTCAAAATTCACTATTAGTATTGCAAGCAACGACGTGTCTTCATTTATTTATATGCCTCTAAGAGAAACAGTCTTATCCTACTGCCACTCAGTTTTGAAACATACTCATTATATCGCCTACAAAATGAAAGATAGATGCATTAAATGATAACAGTTATTACATTAGCTTTGGCAAATGTCTATGTCCACTTTATTATCAGATATAATAAATAATGAATTGTTATCTTTTATAATGTTAAGAGGGCTGGGGATCTCATATTATAATGTAAGTAAAATCTAAATTTGGATTGTAAATAGCATGACTTAGAGATTCTTTCTCTCAATGGAGTTAACGAGACATTTTGTAAAATTAAGAATTATTTTAACACCACAGTTATAATGATTCATTTAAAAATAAAACACAAAGCCATCTTAAAAATTTGCACAAGTATCAAGTAAGCATCTAAACTTCAGGTTGTATTTTTCTTTTTAGTTTTAGATCAATTCTTGCAGAAATGGTGTCAAAATAAATGTTAATTCTGTAGAACGTATCTTTAACACCAATTAACGAAAAATCTTTGTTAAAATCCTGCTATATACAATTTTCGTGACAGAAAACTATGAAATTATTCACATATTTATGCCTTTTATGTATATATATATATATTATTGAAAATGCCTTATATTTTTTTATATACATGCATTTTATATCAGTTCACTGACAAATGCTTAACGTGTAGATTTTGCAATTAATTTGTACATTTTTCTGAATTACAGTATGATCACGTCTACTATTCTTTATACATAAATGCATTACACAATATCTAACATCAACCTTCCAATGCAAAAATTGGTTAACGATAGCGTTTGATTAATTCATCATGAATTATGGTGGATAATTGGAACGTGCATAATGGTAAAGCATGACGTGTTATATTATAAATATAGACGTAAGGTACCGGGCCTAGTTGATAACATTATACCAGCAGTCGTGGACACTCCATAAGAGATCATATTTTCGTGTCTTTGACATACATTATACGTTTGTAAAGATAACTGGTACAGTGTCGGCGATTGGACCCTCACTACCTTAACTGACCTAAGCATAAGACTGATATTAATATTTCCTCTTGTTCAAGTAAATATATTTTAATGCACGTTTAAGTATGTGTCCAAAGAGAATAGCTACTCATGTACCAAAACGTAGTTAGTAGATAATATAACCAAAAATGACTGTTCTTGGAACATAACAATCTGGCTTTACTAATTTGATAAGTATTTCATTCATTTTGTTACACTGCAATTATATGTGACTTGGCTTCTTTGTGACTTAATTTAAAATATGAACCCAACGTGCAGCAATCAAATATCGTCAAAGAACTAAAGCCCGCATTTGGATTTTTCATTTTAAGTTTTGTTTAGCGATGCGCTGATAGTCACTAACTGACAAATAATAACCTTTTACTAGGATGTGATGAATTATGTAATGCTTAAAAGAAATATCTAAACGCGAGCCTGAACCGCAGAGAAAAAAGAAAGTAATAAATTAATGTAACATCCGAGGGACAATGCATGGTAAAAACAGAGAGGTGCATTTTTCCGTCTATACACAAGGCAGAACAAAACGAGTGGTAGTCATAAATCTATTTGTTTAAATAGAATTCCTAATTAGGAATAGAAAAAAAAGCCTAAGTTATAACGAATAGATGTACATTATCGAGATAACTTTCACTATATATTTAAGACTTACAGTGATTCTCAATTATAGTATAGAAAAAATAGTTTTGTCATGATGTAGAAATAAATAAATCACTGCTGCTAAAGTAGTGCTGATGCTATCAGTAGAATCATTTATGGTATAAAAGGAAATGTCATTTCATAAAATACGAAATACTATAAGGAAAAATGATTTCTACTCAGATTGGAGTTTCTAAAATAGTTCGTTAAAAAATTCAAAGATTGAGCGACGTAGGTTTCCTGTTATTATCTTATACAATAAATTTTGATGGGATCTTTGTTTTCTATCACTCGCTCTATTCCATTTTCATGCTCCATGGCTCTTTCTCTCTCTCTCTCTCTCTCTCTCTATTTCAATGTTTTTAACATGCATCATCTGCAAGGAGTCATTCAGAGTGTTCTCTGATTCGGAATGTATGAATACGGAAGTGATGGCACATCTGGCGTACCTAAAAGTAAATTAATATCGTATAATAAATATGCAACAACTTCGTTGTACATGTAATGATACATAATATACTTACGACACATGTGCCATAATGTATGTGCGCTCCCAAGGCAAGAACAGATACGAAATACATAGTTTCCAGATCTAAATCAGGCAGAAGAAATGAAAAGATGGCTGCCCCAGCAACAGGAAGTAATATCCAAGGCAAAATCTCGCATCTAGTGTTGCTCATTTGTGATACTATGAGCCGGCACTACAAAAACAAATGCAATAGAATTTCAAGTTAACTTATTAAAAAATTTTTACCGTTATAGACAGATGTCATGCGCAAATATAAAATTAAACAGGAAAGACTTACACATATATTAGAAAATATTGTACCAATGGCAAAGTAAATGATTCTTGGATCTTTTTCCAAGATGTTACTTGGAGAATGAGTTACCCAAACTGTAGCGATTGTGAAGAGTAAAAGTAAAGGCACTAAAGGCCTTGCAGCCTCGGGTAGTGTCCGCATTTTACCCGTTTTATCCCTGTATGATCTAAAAACATAAATTGTAAATATAACATTCCATATTTTTTTACAGTAGACGAATTGACTTTTTTTAAAACACATGTTGTACTCACTTATATATGTTCCAAAGTACGACAGGTAAATTTGAGACAAGTGCACTAACATACAACAACATTTCAAACATAATTCCTGCCGAGATACCACCAGGTAATTCAAATTTCCAGGCCTCGTGTCCTCCAATGCTTGTTAAAATGAACACTATAATTGTAGCCTACAAATATAAACAGATTAATATACAAAAGCTACTGTAAAATTGTACAGTAAATTATACTTACTAGCATTGATGCATCATATCCCCAAGGCAAAAATAATACACCAGTGTTGTACTTTTCCCAATGACTTAAGTAAAAGTTTATGAAAACATTCCAAAGAATGAAATACATTCGCAATGGTGAAACACTGTGATCCGTTCTTCCAAATACCGAGTACATGCAAACAGTTATTAGCATAGCTGTCCAGCTATCTAGACCATGATCAAATAATTCTCCCAAGGGACCAGATGTTTGTGTACGTCTTGCTTGTTTTCCATCAATGCCATCTGATACATAATAACATTCGGTGACAATATTTCAAATCTACCAAATTTTAACCATAAACTTATCACATTCAACAGTCTGTTGACTTACCAAGTGTATAAGCCATGAATATATTGAAAGCTGCTACAGCAAAGATCCATCTTGGTATAGGAAGATATTCTGGTGTATCATCACTCGATGCATAAAAATAATAATCATAGCTAGCAAACATTAGAAAATTCAAAACCGTGAAGAGAAATCCAGAGAATGTCAATAAATTTGGTGCTACCCATTTTGGACAATACTGTAAACGATTAAATTATTGTTATTCTTGATAAGTTTTATCTGTGCACAAACTTTAATTAAAGTACAAACTCCCATTGTCTGTTTTTGAATTCTTCATTGACATTTCTTAATATAAATAATCAAATATAAAATGTCCATTCACTCATTATTTGACTGTAAATTTTGATTAACTAAAAACATTGAATTCAGATTTGTCGAAATCAAAAACAGGCAATATGTAAAGTAAGAGACTCTAGGAATTACGTATAGTTTTATACCTGCACCACCTTGTTCCAAAACGGATGCATTACGTAGATGCTGAGAGGACTTGTATCTAGTGAGCTATACTGTAAATAATATTAATATAAGGATTTATGTCAATTTATTAACATAAATTGATTTAACATACAGCCCTTTTATGATGATCATATATGAAAAAAGTGTTTCTTAAATTAAATCGGTAATGACTAGTAACTTCGAAATTATTAATGATACTGTATAAAATTAAGTTAATTACCGATGTAACATTGTAAAAAATATATGAATCATTATTTTTGGACACATACGGCATACAGAGCAACTGCTAGGAGTAATGTACCGCAAATTATTAAAATCTATGTTGGAGATAAACGTAACTTACTTTATAATTTCCGAAGCCCGTGAGGTGCTCCTGAGTCAAATATTCTGTCTCTAGTTTCATGTTGATGTACTTCTTTTCTTTAAAGAAACTAACTACTATCAACTACACGGTTAACTTCTGACGTTACTAAATTAACGATATCCAGCTATCATTCACATTCAGGTTTATACGTGACACAGAGAATAAATTTTAAATTCTACCTACTATACGAAAATCCTATATTTAGCACACTTTTAATTTTATGGCGAATACGCCTTCATTGTAAAATTGAAGATCTTAAGTTAAGAAATAAGCGTATTCTGTAAAAAAAAACACGCGTGTACCAAAGATCTGCAGGAATCTTCCCAGTCAGTTGCACAAGCATGTTGGTGTGTCAGAATCCTGATTGGCCAAATCTTACGTGATGGACGACTTTGGCCAATCAGGGGGTCGATTGCGTATTTCCACATTTGTGAAAATACGAAAAGTGAATAGCTGTCAGCCAATCGTTGTGCTTGTCTTCTTTTGACCCTCACATGCGACTGGTTAACGGCTATTCACTTTTCGTATTTTCACGATTATGAAAATACGCAATCAACCACTAGTGGTCTAAAGTTTTTATTCTCCAGTTCGCCTTAATGATTATCGTATGCGACTCATGAGTACGGTTCGAAGACATAAGCCCAAGATCCCTATTACTGAATCGTGCTAAATTTAAAGCAAATGTTATACACAATAGAGTCCCTGTAGTCCCATTCTCTAATAGCGTTTTCTATTCACTGCATTAAATGTGCCATAAGACCAGATTACCGAAATTTTCTATGGTATTATTGGTTAAATAGTGGGAAATTTACTCTCGAAAACGCTAAAATTCATAGTAACAGTTGTCGGTGTCGTTATATATTGATTTTTCAATTTTATCCAGTTACCACTTATACCTATAAGAAAGAAAATGTGGCTTTTGGATAAAATAATGTAGGGTGCATTCCAATTACTCAACTTCTGTGGACGTACGTCAGCATAATGTCCTGCTGTCATATTCATCGGGTGCTTCTCAATTACCAACTTGTGTTAACTTATGTCGACACAAAAGCTACATCATTGGTCATTTCGAATTTATTCCGCTGGAGCCAACAAATAGCATGACTTTGTGTCGACGTACGTCGATACAAGTTGTGTAATTGGAATGCACCAATCGTTATCCAATTGCCCTAATAACTGCCGTTGCGAGTTGAAAAATAGGAAATGTATTATTTTCCACCAACCAATATCCTGCGTCTGAGCGCTGGCGCCTGTATAAGGATCAACCCTAGTGTCTGATACGAAATATATTACGAAATTTACTGCCAGTATGTGACTATTGCTGTGTCCTTATTCATCTATACGTATCTGAGAGAGATGTAATTACTTCTGTATTACTGTCAGTAAATTTCGGAACACCCGCGTGGTCTGATGTCATCTTTGAGAATGCATTTATCTAAAATTTCACATTAAGTAATATTTTGAAATAATAAATCTACGACTTCCAAAAGTTATTAAAATGGTAAGACACTTTAGAAACTGATATAAATTATATTTTTGTTCGTATTTGTTTAAACGAACGTGAAGATAATTTGTATCTAGAATTTTCTTAACTCCAAGAAATCCAAAATTAACCACCGACGTTATTCGTAACCTCCGTAATGCCGAAAATGTACAAGGTACAAATTTCTCAGAATGGCAGGTCATATATAATTCTTATGTTCATATAAATGTATATTCCCCATTAATATATCATAAGTATTGTAGTAATCTCTGTTATTGTTATGATATTTTTCCTTTCTGTTTCCTTAACCTAGAAAAATATTTAATTTCCTACAAAATATTTATGTAAATGTCTATATTCAAATGTTACATTTTTTTTTAGACTAGCACAGCAATAGTTGCTGGCTTAGGCATTGCCCTTGTGGGCTATGCAGGTCGATACGTAATTAGATCAATGCCAATCCTTTCACAAAAAGTAGCAGAAGCGGTGAAAAGCATGCCAAAGCTAGATTCTCAGGTAAACTTAACCAAAATGAAATAGTTAAAACAATTTCAATAATCTTCAAAAATTTCTATAATATGCCTTTGATTTATAGTCCCTAGCAAATAGCAGGTACTACAAAGGTGGCTTTGAGCCTAAAATGACTCGTCGTGAAGCAAGTCTGATATTGGGGGTTTCACCAACAGCAAGTAAGGCCAAAGTGAAAGAACACTTTAAAAAAGTGATGTCTGCAAATCATCCTGATCGAGGTGGTTCGCCATATATTGCAGCCAAAATCAACGAGGCAAAGGATTTACTAGAAAAATGAAGTATTGTAGGATTAATGTTTAATTACGTAGTAATGGTTATAAAATAAATTTCGATGTACATACTTGCCCATTTTATGTTGTTAGCTGGTATTCACAGTCAGTGCTTAAAACGAAGCACTGTTTTAAGACTGTAAGTATCCCATCTCAATACATGGTAGAGGATTACTTAACACTAGATTTACAGTAATTGATTATCAAAGTCAATATAAATTGCTAAAAAAAATATTTATGATTTCTATAATTTTGCTCTTAAATTCCACACCTCCGTCACGCACCTTCAAATTTCACACTGGCTTCTCACCAGTGTGAAGTTTATGGGTTAAACATGAAATTTGAGATCCGTCAAATTGACGTGTTCCGTAAATCTAGTGTTAAGATCATCTTCAGATCATGCTTAGAACAAAGTACTGACTATGAATACTGGTCTTAGACAGTATATAAATAAGTTATCTATCGATACCGTTTTCTTTGTTCTCTTGCAAGTAGTTTTATGAATAATGTATATATGTATTAAAGTGAATCTGTGTCTTAAAAATCCACTCAACTTTCTTAGGCCAGCCGAAGTAAACAAAATGAGTGTGACCATCCACAAACGAATCATTTTCTTCTGCTTTATTCTTCTGCTTAATACTGGTCATTCCATCGCTTTTTTTGTTCTATTCATTTGTTCGATGCACCAAATCGGTCGTTCTGCAATACCACATTGTTTCGTTTCGAATTTACTGTTACGTCCTTGTATAGTAACGAGACGCTTGTACGTTATATTGATTGACTAGATGAGGTTCGGTGGGATCGTTTGCTTTGTTCTGATGTATACTACCGTACGGATTTAACTTGTTTCTGCTGGGCGCGATCTTCCGATATCCGAGACCTCAGCTTTGCTATCGTATTGCCTGGCAGCGACCCAGGAACTTTAAATATGCTCTAAAAGAATATTTATTTAGTTATTTTAGTCCAGAAAATAATTTTTTATATAAAAGTGTATAGTGTATTTTTGTCAAATCACCTGCATGAAGTCATGGCACTGCACAACAATGCTATCTTTTGTAATTTCTTTAAAACATTCAGCGAGAAGTGTAAAGTCACGGCATGATAATAAATTTTCTTTGTTCCGTTTTATTAAAGTCAATCCAACTCTAAAAATGATCTTGCTACCTTCATAGAAGAGGCAATCCCATATTCTCAAAGTCGTCTATAAAATTAGAATAATCAAAACATTAGATCTCCAATCTTAAACTTATGAATAGTCAATGAATTTGAGTTGGCTTACCTCAATTGGAAGCACTTCTGCAAACAGACATACAAACCACTTTGTTGTTATCACTGCCCAGGGTAGCCCGAGGTTTGTAACATGCTGATAAACATCCGGCATTTTCATCCTAAAATTATATAAATATTGAAAACACTTTAATTATCCATTTTCTTTATTCGTATAAAAATAAAAATGCAATTTTATTTCTTTATATTTACATAATTAACTAAATATTTAGGAATATTAAGTCTCAGTAGTATCGAATTACCTGACTAGTTCAGCGAGTACATCAATATCGGTGAGAAGGCCGTCCATTGTAGACGTGTAATAATCTGGCAAAATTTTTTCTATGAGCATTTTAAGCAACCAAAAAGCAGTTTCCTCGCTTTTAGTCACAAGCAACAGTAATCCTGCTATGTAGTTCAATCCCTGAATAATACACTAAACATTAATAATACTGAAGAGCTATTAAATATCATATTAGTCATTACTAATTTGAGTCTGAAACAGTCAGTCGTATAATTTACCTGACAGTACCCAACCGTCTTATTCTGATGTGCAAAAGCCAGTAATACATTATATAGTTGATGTTGATGGTTTTCTGTGTTGTTGAAGAAGATATTGTCAGGAAATGTACGTGGTAGATCCGTTTTTATTATTTCGGCTATTTCTCTATTGTGCGGACCATTCAGCAATCTTTGGTAGAGGTCTGGTGAGGCATTCTTCAAGTCTTCTCCACCACTGACTGATAACCAAACCTGCGATGGATTTCGTGTATTAAAAGTCTAATTATAGAATGTAATATAATTTGAATTAATAATTCTTAATAGTTGATTGAGCTAACGACTATAAATTGTACAAAAAAGGATCAAGATGAATTTTGAATTTCTAACAAATATTTTTTTTAGCTCATTATGTGTGAAATATGCAGCAATTGTTTAGATGAGTAAAGGATCATTATTTTTTTCATTTTATGAAATCATGCTTTTTCTATTATTAAGAAAACTGATGAGTCTTAGTTCACCTTTATAGAAATATTATTTATAACGAATTTCTTCACAGTAGAAAGCAAGTAATTAATAAGCCAATTATTCAATATGTATTGAACGATGTTGGACTATTAATGTACTTGGAAAACATGCCAATATTTCAATACTTAAATATCAGCTAAACTGAATGTTTCAACAGTTTATTAATTAGCACTCATTAAAGAATGTTGATTGAGTCAACTTTTTGTAACATTTTTACATAATTAATCTTAAACGATGAGAAATAAACAATTGTTCTAGGAAATGAACATTTCCCCCAATCTCCCCCAATCTAATTACTTAATGGTTTTTCGCAATGAACGATTTTCTGGTTGATATGAATCAATTACAGAGAGAAAGTCAAGTATTGCTGTGCATTATGTAACGAAGAAAAGTTTCTTCTGATAAACGACTAGAGTTAATTAACGTTTGACAATCGCGCACACTTTTTATCAAGAATTTACGTAACACACCTACATCATGGTAAAGTTTCCAAAAACTTTTGAAGATGATTTAACTTTCACAATGCCTTTGAAGGAAACTGGAACTCAAGCTCTTCTTTTAAAAGAAATAGGACAAAGCGACATGATTAGATAAATGAGAAAGTGTAATAAAACAAGTAAACTTTGGTATGAATTGTTTCAATTTAAAATATTGAATGGATTCTCATCAGCACAAGCAAATTATTTTTGTTTTAATTATTGGCTTAAAATTTTTGTTGGATAACACAAACAGCAAAAAAACATTTTAATACTTGTATGAAACTTGTGCAAGGGCAAATACGTTTCTGCCATCAATTTTTCAAGAGAAATACTTTGTATATTTTGCAAGTCAGAATATCAGGATTTCATATTTTATGCTAAAATCTATTAAATTTCAATAATTATGGTATAATAAAACTAATGAAACAGCAAACAACTGTACAGGCTTAATCAATTTTGGGTCCAAAACTGCCATCAATTAGACATGTTTGCTTAAATTTTATGTTATAAAGTAAATATATTTAATAAAAGATATAGAACATACAATAAACATTAAAGAATGATTATAAATAAAGACATAAGTAATTGATGTAAATTACCATTCCCCTATGTTCCCCTGGAATTCCTTTACGCACATATCGTTTAATTGTGATACTGCGCTGCAACGATTTTCCCTCTCCGATTATATCAGCCCACTTCTTAGCCCGTTTTGCCAATACTTTGAGATACTCTGACATGAATTCTTCATACGTTTCATAATCAAAATTGCTTGGCCGCTCAAAACCATACTCGTCCACATTGCTAAAAATATAGTACATTGTCTTAAAGATTTCATAAGATATATTTGCAGAATTCTTTTGTGTATTATTGTTTGATTTAGAGAAAAAAGCATACAACTGAAATGTAGGATGTAAAGAACCCAGGAAACACAATATTGCATGTGACTCACACATTAGTTACAATGTCATCATCATTTATATAACGTCAACTGGTACATTGACGTTACATAAATGAGGGTGACGTTGTAACTAATGTGTGAGTCACATGTAATATTGTGTTTGCTAGAAAAAATCTAAAATTAATGTAATACCACCAAAAAATAGAAATTAAAGTTGTTTAAAAATCCTTATAATGAATATTAGTTTTTAGCAAATATATGTATACATATATATTTATAAATATATTCTCTATATATCTTTTACTCTTTAAAAGCAACATATATTTTTGTGGTATTTAACTTTTAGATATTACTTTAATACATTTATAAATTTCAGATTTTAAAAAGACCCTATAGATTGAAATAACAAAATTTATAGTCTTATCAGTATTAATTAATAAAGTACTTGACGAATGTAATTTATAAAATATTATAAATATCATTTTATTGATGTTTAAAAAAATTGGTTTATATAAATTTGGAGTAATGTTAATCTCATTGTTATCATGTTTCATTAATTCATAAATATTTTAATTTCTTTGAAAACACATTTTTTAACCTGGTGGTTGACACTTCTTATAATTTATATATTTTTAAATCTTGAGAATAATCAGAGAATCACTAATTAAAAGTTGATTATTTTATGCAATCAGAAATATTTTTAATAACTTTTCACTTCTGTAATAATGCACCCACACAGCATACATTTGAGAAAGAATGTTAAGAAACAGTAGAAATTAAGTAAAGTCAAAGACAAAGCTTAACAACATATTTGAAGGGAAATCAATAAAAAGTGATAAACAATACTTGGACTAATTAAAAATTGATCTAAGAAAAAACATTATATTTTTAAATGACATGGTACCATATTAAATACTTGTGCAAACAAAAGCATATGACTATGGTTTTAATATTGCATGAATATTTCCGAAAACTGTTTATCATTGAATTATCAGAAAACCATTCAAATTTTAATCGCACTAATCACCACTTTTTTAATGCAAAGCTGATAATTAACATTTTTTCAAAGAAATTCCACGCAAACGATGCATTAATACCAACTAACGAAAGGTTATAGAAGTAAATGATCGAAAGTTCAACAAAATGATGAGCGAATAATAAGCACGTAGCATAACAAGTATTTGAAAACACACGACGAGATGTTCGAATTTTGACAGTTGGACCGCGATAAATAGTCTAATGAAGGTTTCAATATGACATAACCTTAACATGGCGAGACGGCGCGAAATAAGAGGTGACGGCGGAAGCTTTGTGTCATTCACAGATGCGAAAGCGAATGAATTGTAGGCACGACGTTAAGAATGAGCTGACGATCTGTCTTCATTTTACCTAAAGCATGAGCTAGCCATAACCGAAGTGGGGCGAGTGGTTTCATTTACAAAAGAACACAATCCGCCTCGTCTCCTCGCGATGAATTTCGGCCATTGCTCAACATTCCGGTCAATTCCGGCCAATCTGACACTCGATACGGCGCCAAATATGAGTATGCTTTAGAACGATACAAAAATACAAACTGTTTTCAAGCCATTGGGTCGCTCACAGATTATTTCGGATGCCACTGTACAAGAAATATACAGTTCAATTAATGGGAATATTTGTAACGTAGCCATGCAGAGCTAAACGTAGATACCACCTAATATTTACAAAAGTTTGTTGCAATCTGTTAAACGAAATGTTACGTGTACTTTATACATACGTAGTATGCATTAAGAGTAAACAACGAAAAGACCCCTTAATTATGCTTAATTTTATTTTAAATCAAGCATTCATGAAGTATATACATATATTTATTAAGTCATGAATAACATATATATATAAATATTGTAAAGCAGAAGCATAGGAGCCTCCCTTGTTCTCTCTATTCACGCGGGGAACTCGTCCATCAGCCTCACAACTAGGGTTACATTTTTAGCTCTTATTGACAACTAATTTAAATAAAGTCTGGCAAAAGAATTAAAGGGGAACGTAGTGAAGAAAGCAAAAGACTGATGCGAAAATAGTCGGAATTATGTCCGATATATTAATTTTAAGAGAACCCGAGCAGAAATATAATCAGGCAGCCTGATGTTTCATCAGAACCGAATCAGGCATTAGTAAGGTATGTCTGATTAGGCGAGTCTAACGTATTTCAAATCAGAACTACACGATCCAAGTACCAATTTGACATCCGGACTACGTTACAGAAATGTTGCATATATCCGCAGGAATATCTACACAACATCCCAATTTGAACCTTGACGTTGTGTGTACGTCTTTATAATATTCAAAGTTCCCGCCAAATGTAACATGCATAACATTAACATATATATGTTGATATCTGGGCAACATGTATTCGTTTATAGAAACGTCTACAGCAAATCTGTGAAACATTATTTCTATGCCTATTTGATATTTAAATTACTGGAGATAGAGATACATCTAGATAACATATAAATAGATGAATCAAATAAATGAAATGGTGTATCACAAGTGATTTACGTGTATATTAACAATAAGATACATTTGATCTACTGGATTGGAATCTAAACGGACATTTAAATATCTATAGCACGTTTACATACAACATTTTTGGAGCAGTACGAAACGTTCGATCGTAGAAACAGCCGTATGGGATTGAAGGTGCGTATTGATGATTATGGACTTGACTAAATGAACACGATCGTTTTAACTGATGTTTATACTGCCAGATTCCCATGCGACTCATAACACTTTGTTATCTGACTTATGACTGACTAACCGATTTTCTTCCGAACAATACTATTTCGCTAGAAAAAATGAGGGGAAACGAAAGGAAATTATGAGTAACGCAATTCAGGAAAATTCGAAAAAAATTCCACTTTTTTGTGGAATATTTCCATTTATTGAAAACAAAAGAGAAAATCTGAGGAAGTTTGAAGAAAATCAAAGTTTATTTATGAGAAATTCGGAAAAATTAAGGATATGAATTGCAACTCGGGGACGAATCTTGGAATAACAACAATAATACCAGGTCCGGCCGGATTCGTTAGAGTCGATGATAATATGATTCGTGGATTATCATGTCTCTTGTGATATCTTTTACAGACTTGCACCCTGAAATAAATTGCAAAATGAAATTACGTAACTTGAAGGCCACAGTCAAAGTATTAGAGAAAAAAGTGTTTACCAGTTAAAGCAAATGCGAGACTAATTTCGTCTCTCATCATTTGAAGAACCGCTGAAACACCTTTCTCACCGTCATGAGTTAAGCCCCACAGTACAGGTCTTCCAAAAAATACCTGCGATCAAATAAATTCATCCTAGCATCATTGAATAAATTTTATAGGATAAATTGTATTTTTAATGTAACCCAATTTACCATACGAGCTCCAAGAGCCAAGGCCATGAATACATCAATACCTTGCCTAATACCACCGTCCAAGTAAATTTCTACTTTACCACCCACAGCCTTCACGATTTCAGGCAAAGCTTCGATCTGCAATTACAAATATCTATATTATTTTCTCTCGTGTTATACTACGGGTATTTAATATAAGCATTTGAAGTGTAAAACGTTTAATAACCGTAGAAGGGCATCTATCAACTTGACGACCACCATGATTCGACACTAGAATTGCAGCTGCTCCGTGTTGTACAGCTAAGATAGCGTCTTCTGCCGTAAGTATACCCTTCAGTATGATGGGGAGTTTCGTAATGCTACAAAATTAAAACATGTCAGTTTTATTTCGAGTACAACAATCCAGACAACACATAATGTCTATAAGTCGTCTTTAAGGCATCTAATGACACAGTAGTTGTCTTAAAGACATCTTAAAGATGCCATTTGGACATATGTGTTGTCTTGGAAGGACACGACCTTAATTAATTTGTTCTAACCTCTTAAGCCACGCGATGTCTTTCCAGTTGAGAGTTTCATCTAACAAAGTCTCAACATGTTCGGTTAGGGCTGAAGATTTCACGGCTTTCTGAATTTGGTTAGGTAAAACACCATCGAGATTAGCTAATCTGTAATGTATGTACTATATAAACTGCAAATTCCTTTTATCTGCATTATTTTATACCTATTTTAAAATCCCTCAATTCAGTCTCATCGCGAGTTAGATGCAAAGGAAAATCATAAACAAGAAGTTTGTGACAAAAATTCTTCTCCAAAGCGGAGTTGAGGGCACATTCTGCCTGCAAGATTAACAATCATTTCGACACTACCCCCGCAATGATTGACTCAAAACCGAATGAGCAATCCGACCCGAAAATTTTCACATGTTTCAAGTTCACACAAATTTTCGGATAGGATGCTTCCATTAGTTTTGTATATAAATGCAGAATATCATGCGATCTTACAAGTTTCCTATGTGCAGTTTGCAATATCATGCAGGAATCCTGTAGAAATCCTATGAGACGTTGCAATAACATTTACATGAATTTTGTAGGATTTTTAAATATCATGCGGACTTCTTGTACTAGTCTTGCGAGATGTGATTGTGTCTTACAAATTTCCTATACCCAATATACAAGAGGCAACACAATTTTATTGTGGTTCTCGTAATGTTCTTTTCGAATCCCCTTTACGCTTCTTAGATTGATCCTCTGAGATCAAACACGATTGTACAAAATTATATAAGAATTGCCACGTGAAAAAATCATGTACAGCAAACATGTCACATGTAACGTCCATATTAACGCTAGAATTGCGTTACTCCTTTTTCCACGTTTTTTTTGGAGTTTTCCATTTTCTACTGCACAGAGTTTTGAAAATATTTATCGAAACTACTATTTACTTATTTTTTCAACAAAGGGTTAACTAAAGAGATTAGCCAATCAGATGTTCGTGTTCCTAAAGTATCAGAAATACCGGCATCTGATTGGTCAATTTCGCCGGGTAGCTATCGGTTAACTTTTGTGGTACCAGCCCTAATGCAGATTGCATATATTGCTCAGTTTGCTAGGTTGAAATGGGTGAACATTTTCGGATCCGTTATCTTTTTCAGTTTTTAATTAGTAATTGTAAAAGTGTTGTCAAATGAGTATAAACATTGTAGAATGTGTGTTCTCCTCCTTTTACACTCGAGTCCACAAATACGGTTTATTGTTTAAACTCGATTCATCTTCAAAATGCAACTGTAACAAAAGTAACTGATTGGCTAATCGCATAGTTAAACCGAATTTAAACGGTAAACCATGTTTCTGAAATCAGTCGTTAAAGAAGGAACCTCTGGAAAATTAAGCTGCTTACGATTTTATAACGTCCTTTTTGACTTTCTTCAAGATATATGCATTAATTTCTTTCAATTTCACGTACTTTCCGATATGTATCTACTTATAGATCAAAACGAGTCATCCTGCTTACGTATATACTAACAGGGGTATAGCCAGTAATTAATGATAATCAAGTAGCTAATTCACACCTCAAGTGATTGGGAAGGGAAAATTTATTTCTAACGTCTTCACGTCTGTTGCCCAGAATCGGAGTATCGACAGTTACAACGAGAGCTTTAAAGCCTGCCTTTTCCGCTCGTTGAATTAATTGCTGAGTGACGTTTCGGTTATTGTAGACGTACAACTGGAACCACTTGATTGTATTAGGTGCAGTTTCAGCGACCTCTTCGATACTACTCGTTGCAATTGTGGAAAGGATGAAGATTGTTCCAGCAGCACCAGCAGCTAAAAATAAATAGTTTTTAAGTCGGAGAAAAAATGCACTCGCGACATCTTTAACCGTTAGAGGAACTATCGAAGTCATGTTTAACATGTTTAACATGGATGAGGAGCGCCGAGGATGGGAACGGAAGAATGAAGGAGCAATAAAAATAGAGAGTGCAAAGATCTATGGTCTGAAGTATGCAGACGACGTGGCTATCGTGACCGAAAAAGCAGAGGAACTACATAAAATGCTAGGGAAGCTTGAAAGATTTGTAGAAAGAACAAGAATTAAGGTAAATATAGGGAAAACGAATTTAACGAACTTAAAATGGAAATACAGAGGAAAAGAATTTGAAATAGTAAGAAGCTGATAAAAAGTAAGTAACAGATAACAACGTGCGTGCAAATATGACAGTAATCGCGCAGCAAGGCATTATATGAATTATCAGCAAAGATCATAGGAATATGCGTCCTCGTTTGTTGCCATATTTGCAGCAATATATGGTTCAAATGTTAAGCAGCAAACTAATAGCAAATTGCCTGTAGGGCTTGCAGTGCTGCCCTACTCTCTAAGAACGAATCAATAACTGTTACTGATAATCAGTGAATATTCAATTGCAATTATAAGTATAACACTGAAAATTATATGGAGGATAACATTTACAATTTGTACAAAATTTAAAAAATGAGTGCATCTGTCATTTGCACAAGTCTATTTGCGTTTACGTGAGTGGGACACGAACTTGCGATCAGTCGGAATGGTCGAAGTAAGGAACATGACACTCTATCCACTGAGCCATCAGCCCAATTTGCAAACGTTATTTAAATTAAGTATTATAATTTTATTCATATTATCATAATAATATTCATACACATGAAAACATGGAAGTTCAAAATTACTGTTGCCACAGACAATTACACGAACATGTACAAGTATGAATTACATATATCGCAAAGAAAAGTACCATATTATCATAATACTATTGGAAGCTGCATCAATTCACTGTTCATTAGCACAGTCAGTTTCATTAGTATCATACTGCAAGTAACTCATACTGGAATGCGACCAAAAAAATGGTGGCATCACAATGAACCCGTTACAGAGTGGCTGTAACACAAAACTACTGATTTAGCAGTGGATTAGACCAAAAATCTTCAGTGAATTTAAAAAAAAAAAACAATGACGTTGATACGTTCTCATTATAATTCCAGCAATAGGAGTCCATAAGTATTTTAGTCATTTTTTTGTTTAGATTACGTGAATTAAAAAAATAATATTTTGCTAACAAAATGATATTTTGTTCAAGTAATTACTGTTGCTAGCATATTTGCAACATACACTTATAACAATAACAACGCAAAACAATCTACTTTGTTTGCTGCAGTTATTGCAGAGGTCTTGTTGTATATTTGCTAGCATTATTTTCTTTATTTATATTCCATAGCAAATTTAAAGCGTACACGTATTTTCAGCAAATCTTTGCTGAAAAGTAATTCAACTGTTTTGCACAGGCACGTTGTGTTATCTGGAATTTATATATTTGATAATGAGTCAGTACTACTGTAAAGTTATACAGCAATAAAATTGCTACGATAAAACGAGACACATGGAAAAATAGAAATTAAGTAGATAGATATTTCTTTCCCTTATATTACAAGAAATTTGTAATACGTTGCTGATCTATTTACAATAATAGTTAACATTTTGAACAAGTTACATACACTTGATGTTAATAGCCAATGAGATACAATATTTCTGATGGATATACGAGACTTGACCAATTATATTCCTTTTTCCAACTGTCAAATTTAATTCAACAGAAAATGGAGACAAGGTACAACTTGTCAAGAGAAGAAGAAAACTCTGTGACCGCGTGCTGGAATGTTAAGTTGTTAAATATTATTGTATTGTGATAAATGAAAAAATGTCGGAAACGTGTCAATAAGTCATAACGTTGCCAAGTGCATAAGCTGCGAAATGAACGAGCCGTGACAATGAGACGGAACATCGTTAGTTTAATAAAATTCTTCCTTCTGGCGGTGTGTACAGTTTTATTGACTGTCATTATCTTTCGATACATTCGTGGCGCTCGAATTAACTCAAATCTAATTCGAGCAACTGTAATTAGATCCCCTACCTTGGAAGATGACTCAAATATTACTCAAGAGGTAAGGTTATGACTCTTAATTTTGGCTGCTTGTATAATTAAAATTCCCAAGTATATATTTGCATGCTTAGTTAGTTTTATTTACTTATAATGGTTTAGCTGATTCTGCAAGTATCTATTGTAAGCGACAAGTATGAATCTAGAGCTAAATTGAGATATGGTGTAGCGTGTAAGCAAACTTACACTATGTATTTACTATGTATGGAGTCTAGTCATAGGCTAGGAGTAAAGTATAGGATACGAGGTACTGTTTTTCTTGAAACTCATTCTAAGCGGTCTTACTAAACTCTATAATTTTTCTAAACAGACAATATGTTGTGATGTTTTAATTGTATCTAATGAATTTTCAAATATTTGTAATGTATTATGTTGCAAAATAATTTATGTGATTATGTCAATAATATGTTATATAAATGCAAAGAAATATTTAAATTTTAGTCATGAGTTTATAAATTAAGCTTTTTATTTTACAAAAATAATATTTCAATTTCTTTCATTTCAAGGATATCAAAATTGATTGGCACGACTATAAACAAATTGCTGAGGAATCAAAACGAACTGGAACAGGCGAACATGGAAAACCAGCATTTTTATCACCATCGATGAAGAACGTCAAGGAAAAGCTATACCAAGTAAATGGTTTCAATGCTGCACTTAGCGATGAGATATCTGTGAATCGATCAGTACCAGATATTCGACACTTAGATTGCCATAAAAAGAAATACTACAAAAACCTTGACCCTGTATCAGTAATTGTATCTTTTCATAACGAACACTTTAGTACATTATTACGTACTTGTTGGAGCATTGTGAATCGCTCACCACCAAGTTTACTTAAAGAGATTATATTAGTTGATGACGCTAGCTCTAAGCAGGAGTTGAAGTCAAAACTAGATGAATATGTCGCACACAATTTGCCAAAAGTTAAAATAGTGCGGCTTCGAAGTCGTTCCGGACTTATCCGAGGCAGATTAGCAGGAGCGGAAATAGCTCGTGCTAATATATTGGTTTTTTTGGATTCGCATAGCGAAACGAACGTTAATTGGCTACCGCCCTTACTTGATCCAATTGCAAAAGATTATCGGACATGCGTTTGTCCTTTCATTGATGTCATTGCATATGAGACTTTTGAGTATAGAGCACAAGATGAAGGAGCTCGAGGAGCCTTTGACTGGGAACTTTATTACAAACGTTTGCCTTTGCTTCCAGAAGATACTAAGCATCCTTCTGAGCCTTTTGCAAGTCCTGTAATGGCTGGTGGTTTGTTCGCCATTAGTGCTAAGTTTTTCTGGGAATTAGGAGGGTACGATCCTGGCCTTGATATTTGGGGTGGAGAGCAGTATGAGCTCTCTTTTAAGATATGGCAATGTGGTGGACAAATGCTAGATGCTCCTTGTTCCCGTGTAGGACACATTTACCGAAAGTTTCCACCATTTCACAATCCAGGCCGTGGTGACTTCCTTGGAAAGAATTATAAGAGAGTCGCTGAAGTGTGGATGGATGAATATGCAGAATTTATCTACAAAAGACGACCGCATCTCAGGGCTTTGGATCCTGGAGATCTGACAAAACAGAAGGCACTCCGAGCGAATCTTCATTGTAAACCGTTCAAGTGGTTTATGGAAAACGTAGCCTTCGATCTCGTCGAAGTTTATCCACCAATCGAACCTGACGATTTCGCTTTTGGCGAAATACGAAACATCGCAGCACCAGAACTCTGCCTCGACAGTAAAGGGCGAAAACGCGACGAAAACATATCAGTGGACTTGTGTCGCAAAGATAATCCGAAAATATCTGGAGAGCAGGAATTTCAACTGACATGGCATAAAGATATAAGACCCAAAGGGCGTACAGACTGTTTGGACGTTTCCAAAGGTGAAGCGAAAGCACCCGTGACTCTTTATCCCTGTCATGGGAAACAGGGTAATCAGTTATGGAGATACGATGTCGCCAAACAGTGGCTCACTCATGGATATGCAACGCGTTGTTTAGATTTGGATCCCGCAGCCAAACGAGTGTTTGTCGACTACTGTGACTCAGCGTCAACTACACAAAAGTGGCGTATTGAAAATGTTAACATGAAAGCTATTAACGACTGGGAGAACGTCGGACCAAAAGTGCGCTAAGAAAATTTATTTCATTTATTGATCGTAGGAAGAACAAGGGAATACTTGAGATT
The DNA here is from genome assembly GCA_030142615.1 of Syrista parreyssii. Taxonomy (NCBI): domain Eukaryota; kingdom Metazoa; phylum Arthropoda; class Insecta; order Hymenoptera; family Cephidae; genus Syrista; species Syrista parreyssii. Next base: position 80,329 of record JARQTG010000394.1, read on the forward strand.
ATTGCAAGTTCCTGGTTCAATGAATGAGTAGATGAATACTTTTCTTTTGTAATTCTTGATTTTTGATTTTCTACTTTTCCTGCATGACACGTAATTTTTCTTATAGTAATGTGCGCTCTTTCTGTTCGAGGGTATTTAACTTCATTAATACTGTTTTATTCAAGGATCCAAAGTTCATAGTAAATTTTTCATAATAAAATCAGTGTAAAGTCAGTGTCACGTCGATACAAGTGACGCAGGGTCAAGAATGCATTTTCAAAAATGTAAAAGCATTTCACAGTTTTGCTCAACTACTATTATTTCTCTACTTCTAATTTTAAGCAATGCATCGATGTTTCGTATATCCGATCTGTGAAAACTACCTTCCATTTGTAAACAAATTGTGCTACGTATAATAAGTTTTCTTTAATGTTAATTGTACCGAAGTGAATAGTATTGCATCCAATTGAATGCAATTGAGCATGAGAAACATTTTGGAGAAAAAAATGTTGTATTGCCGTCAAATGTGACAGAAATCATTATATAGGAACATCAGCAACTATCCGAAGTCATCAAATTTTTTTGTTTGAGTAATAAAAAGGTTTACAGAAAAATATCTGATGCTGTAAATGAGTGATATACTGTTTTGTGGCTCGTAACCTTGGCTTGGAAATAAATTGCTATTTACTCATATTCAATATAAGATTTTTACATTCGCGTCAATTTTGTATGTGTCATATGCTGCATTTATCTTATTGTTGATGTAGTAAAGGAGACAGTCGAATTCTAGATACCTAATTTGCAAGTATTATATACAATTATTTAGATCTAATTGACTTTTTAGCAATGATGACTCGGAAGTTTTTTTTTTTAATTGACGAAAGTGTCAGTATTCGAACTATGATGATGAATGATCTTAATTTTTCAAATTAGTCTACGATATCCATCAATGTCAAAATTTACATTGAACTTGTTAGGCCAAGAATGAAGAAAGTTGCTACTATAGACTAGTCATTGGTAATAATATTTCAAAGAATTTGTACGAGGAAAAACGAAAATTCGTCATCCGCTGTGCCTTAATGTTGTTAATTGTCATGAATGTCATCGGAACATTAAAACTAGTTAGAATAATTTCTATTTGGTATGAGACAGTTTATTCGTCTAAGGAAGTGCATTTGTATTTAAGAATTTATAAAAATTACATATTAGATGTTGACCATAATGTTAAATGTTCTACTTTTATTATAAGAATTGCGTTCTGGCTATTCGCACTATATAAAATAAAGATAAATGCAGGACGATTAACGAGCAGTTATGGCTTCACTTGAGCGACGGCATCGAGGAGATACCAGTAGAGACGGCCAGCCTTACGGGACTTTGTGTCTGACTTGTGGCCAGACGGCATAGTTGGCATAGTTGGCAGGGGCGATATGTTTGAACCAGAATAGTAGTAGGGGGTTGAAATGCCATATAGTTCACTTCAAACACGCAATACACGGGGCAATACATTATCCTTTGTTATTAGTATTTCCTCGGTGGCGATGGTGTTAGTAAGTCGTCGGTGATCAAGACCATCGTGCAAACGTGGTCAACGTGGTCAATGAGCTTCGTCTGTCTACAAGCTAAGTCACACTCGAATCTGTAACTTCTCGTGAATCACCCTGTATATGAAAACGATTAAATAAGCGATGAGTTTTTATCAGCAAGTAGATTTCGACAAGTTTCTGCCATATTTGGAGCCATAATTCATATATTTATATAAGTATACTATATAATATTGATACCTATAAAGATGAAAATGTAAAGAACGAGTGGAGGGATAAAAATAATTTAGCCAACATACATCTGTGTAAATTATATAATACTATACACTTATAAAATATAAGATATAAACAGTATCATTTTTGTAAGTACAATCTTGCCATTACGGTGCAAATCCATTTGTGTGTAGCCAAGTGTGCGATTCCCTATCCTTTCTATGGTAGTGACTTTTACACACCTAAATAGGTGTTTTTATTCCCACGAATTCCAGCATGAAAACGAGAGATTTTTAAATATATGAAAAGTAACTACCATAGAAAGGATAGGGAATCACACTCGGATTTGCACTGTAAACAATCCATGTTGATCCATTAAGTGACAAGGCGACTTGGGTAAATAGACTACATATTTTTATAGCAAACTATGTAAGGGTATAAGAGGTCATAATAAATTTCTAAGAAAGTCAAAGAGGCACATAGATATATAAGATTATGCAGAAATATTGGACCAAGTGAAGTTCGCCCGTTTATTCAAATTCCATTGTAAAACCATCTTCAGATGGTGCAATACTTCTGAATAGCTCTGTATACTACCCTTAAACAGAAATTTCTACGAAGAACTCACCCTTTGCAGATGCACATTCGCCATCGGGATGGGCCATTCTTTGCATCGCAGTTGGCGAAATTCCAAGTGGCATGGAAACCTTCATGCCGAGAACTGATGTGCGAAGATCACGATTCGAAACATCTCGCAGGACTCTTGGTCTGACACGATATCTGCGAATATTGAAATTGAGTAATTGCTTCATAAGGATTCTCAATGTAAGGTTATGTTGCCAAGTGTTTGATGAATACAATCAATACCCGAGCTTGGTCAAAGTATTTAACAGGTGTTTATTCGTCTCAAAATAGAGTTCACTGTTGAATAATACCCTATTTTGAAAAATCAATTGAAGTTGAGTGTTAGTATGAAGGAATCAGAGTTGCGCAATGGAAACATTTTTGGTCAAATCTTGTAGATCTTTACTACTGAGAATAAATGAGATTCCCAGTGATTCCAATTTCAAATTTATTGTTTATCCCTTTGAAGTATACATTTTTCCTTACGTACAATTTACTTAAAATTTAGTGCTCGGGGGTTTCTGGGGTCGCTGATTACGAATCTGACCTAGAAATTAAGAAATTCAATCGACGCCATTTTGAGATTGTAAGTTTCGAGTTTAGATTCATTATTTAAGTACTGAGTTTCGAGTAATTTGAATATTTTTTTACATTTCGGTCCGCCATATTGGGTTCGCCGTTTTGAATTCCTAAATTTTTAGTTCAAATTTATAATCAGCGACTTCAAAATCCCCTGCGTATCGAAATTCATAATAATCGAGAACATTTTTCCCTACGAAGGATTGATTTAGGTCCGCTACATTGGATGAACCATTTTGAATTTGAAAATTTTGACTTCAAATCTGAATTCAGCGAATCTTAAAACCCTCAGGTACTAATTTTTGCTTGAATCGGATGCAAATTATTATGTTTTTTTATAGACTTGCCAGATGATACTCTTGAGTACCGCCCTGCTTTAAAGGGTTATGGGGTATTCCCCAATAAAGTCATACTGGACACGATAACCTATTCGCTCCGAATCATTGTTCGATTGTAATTGAATCGGATAGCTATCGGCTTCTATTGATTTTAATCGGATCGATTAAGCAGAGATTACGGAAGAAAACTAAAATATCTATGTAAAGTGCAGATTAAAATAGGCCTGAAAGTACTCGTTCGTTTACTACCTTAATCACCTAATCGGATTCGTTTATACCGTTAATTAGTGTAATCTTCCGATATATTTTTAGTATTCGACAAATGCAATAGCGATTGAGTAGGATTTTGGTATTTTACTTGCATCGTGTTCAAACGATACCCAAAACAAACTGTGTTTATGAATTTTTTATACCCAAAATATATCAATGACATATTCACCTGTATTTCACCAAATTTATATCGAAATCTAATCTACTGAAATTATTTCCAATTTACATTTACATACTGAAATCATGTCTGACTGAAATTTTAGCAAAATGCTGAAATTGTATGAAAATACCGACTCGTCCATATACTATAGATAATAATTCATTATATTCGTAATGAACCCATTTACGTTTTTATCCGCATAGTACGCCCTGCTGAATCTCTTATGTGCATATCTGGAATATATAAATCTGATACGAAGTGAATATGAGTGCTTGGTATAAATTCGGTTAATTTAATTTCAATTTATCCATGATATAATATCGGAATAAAAAATTCACAAATACACCGTTTAATTCAGTATAATCTTAGCATAACTGAATCCGCAAGGGCATAAGCGCGCAGAAGCATTAACGAAAAAAACTGCTAGACAAGCAAGCACATATGGGTATTCACCCAGTGATACTAGTCTGAAAAAAGATTTGGCAATGTCAATTACCAGCTGCTATCACGGGAAGTTTGTTTGAACCGATAGATGCAGATTTGAATGGATTACACGGCTGTCGAAATATCGAAACTGTATAGTTAGATCGAGTGTGTATTGCGCTGACCGTGATTATAGCATGTAATCAAAATAAACTAAAAATCATCTATTATATAATTATTATTCAATAGCTAGTCGATAAAAGCGTTTAATCTGAGATGAGAGCGATGTAAAACTCTACTTTTGAGCTATTTTACACGTCATAATGGCTTTGCGATCGAGGTCCACAGAATGAGGTCTCACAGACCTCAACTGTGTAGTTAAGGGTTAATTAACCCTTAACTACCTGTGTAGAAGTGCGATGTCTACTTGTTGACTCACAATCAGTTTAATGCGAATCATTTATCAGTGCAACAGCATGACAGCATGACTTCACTGACGTAACTGACTTCATTACGTCTTAACTTATGTATAGAACCCAATTTAATATTGATTAGTATCAGAAATCAGATTGTTAAAGCTTTGACTTGTCAAAAATGGTACATCTAGCGTATTGATAGTTTCAACTGTTTCGAGAGTGTATTAATTTCGTGAACTACGATAAAACAGCTAATCGACAAATTGTAATATTTACTTACGTTTTGAAACCATTTCTATTGAGGTTCAAAGTTTGTTCATCTCCGGCGCCACTTTTATAATAATCACGAGCATTCCGTGGCAGATTGTTCAGTGCGTAGTTTTCATAATCGTCAATGCACACCAATTGCGACATTACGTACCTTTGGAAGAAAACAAAAAGGAAGTACTAAATTAATTGTATTATCTCACCCGGAGAATGATAATAATAAAAGCCATTCGCACCAATCATCAAAAGCACAAGTACATGATAGGCTTTTTCCAAGGTATAAGAAGTTTGTTACATATCCAAGATCATTTTAGCTATCATCATATTTTATAATATTTGGTGATCCTGTCGGAAGACCTATGACCTAATAGTCGTAAGAGTGTTTACGATTTATTATTATCTCTGATTTATTATTATCTGTACGTTGAATAACGTTATGCAATCTCTTGGCTGCCCGCGGAAGGTGTCCATTTACTTTAGTAAAAAAACAATACAATTTCTGCGCGTTTACAAACAAAATAATGTTGTACAGCTGTGACTTCCGGTTACATAATAATTTTCGTTACACATACTGTAATATTATGTGAAAGTTATTAAACGATGCTAATACGCAGAAAGCAGATGAGAAGGTTCCATTAAATATCGAAAACAAACATTTTACTTGTAGTAACGCAATGAAAAGATAATATCGTTCATAAAATTACAGTATCAATGAAAGCACGTTTACCAAATTAAACGAAGAGACATACAACGACGATAAATGACTGTTGGTTACAATAAAAAAATAAATAATTACAGTTGAATAATTACCGAGGGCAATTTCGTTGTAGGAAGGTCGACGGGTACAGGACCAATAAATATGTGCCGTAAGGTTGTATTCGAAGGAAAACAAAGTGCGAGAAGATTCGCTCAGACTTCTTGCGATTGATGCGAGTCCATCGGCATTCGGAGATCTTGTGTGAAGAAGCAAGTCACTGCGGTGTTTATAGCCGAGAAAATGACAGTAGATAACCCGTGGGGCAGTAGTGCCGAAGCATCGTTGCGATCAACGAAAACAGCTCCGATCTCCGTTTTTAATTCGATAAAGACACAAATCCCTTACGTTAGTCAGATTAGCCATGCATGCGTTGCGTAACAGTGATAACGCATGCTTCAGAGATTCCATGAAATATTTGATTAAACAAAATTACTTGCATCCATTTAACTATCAGCTTATTTTCATTATTCTCTGAAAGATGATCAACGAGAACAAATAGTCAGGATTGTACAAAATGATTAATACCAAATGAATATTGTAAGTAGTCAGGAGTGGAAATTTCATAGATGCAAAGCTGTCGATGAGATTCTAATCCTCCTTTAAAGGTTGAATGTTAATTCTTTGAGATTTTGCGGAATCGTGGAAAATCAAATTTGTCTCTCGAATAAGAAATCACTTTTACATTTTACAGCTTCGTACGTGTATCCTACTTACCTGCATATCAGGCTGCCATGACACGTCCAAAGTCGGTAGGGACAATGCGGAGAAAAAATTCTTAAAATTGTCATTGTATCCTGGTAAAGTAAAATAATGTTTACAGCAGTTTCTTGTTGGTTAATTACGGAACATAAGTATACAAATATCGTGTATATAGTCCGAAAGTTGAACAGTCAAACCTCAGCAGTTTGAGTCTCTGTCGTCGCGCCGACTACTTAATAGAATACTGGAGTTTGATTGCTACGTCACCCGTTTACGGGTGCTTGAGCCATTTTTAGTTCTTACGTATTTTCAGAATATCGATGACTGGGCAATTTTGTTTACGTTGTACTTCGAGACATGAAATTATATGGAAACATCGCAGTTAAACTTCTTACATGCTACGGTACAACGAAACAAAATTTGATTATCTGCAAAGGAAGAACGAAGAACATCGATAGGTTATCGTTGTAGGTTACTACAATTGGAAGCCTTTTATATACAAATAATGCATTCATTACTTAGATGGAATTACTACTTACCATACAGCAGAATAAGCCGTTCGATAGATTTGATTATTTTCGACAATGTAGCCCTGGATTTTTAGGTTATTGTTCATTTTTGTGATGCGTGGCAAAACTATCAAAATGTTTGATCGCCGGCCGATATCATTAGATTTTGGCGCGAAAACGAGAAGGGAACTCGCTCCCGAACGTAGCAACTTCAGGTGTCCTACTTGGGGTGGGATATTTATATGTATACATTTTCGATGTCAACACGGCTAGATAGCCGTAGCCTGGTACAACTTTTGTTAAATATGTGAAGTGTGTCAGCCAATCTTTTTGAATTTTTTGTTTTCAAAAATCTCTAGTTTTAAAGGAATCTTCAAGAAAGACATTTAATGGTTCAATTGTGCCATGTCGAATGCTGCCACACGCTTTTACGTGTGGGAGGAGTAAGGAAACTGCGAACATTAGTCGCATTCCCGATACTTTGTACAGTCTGGTGTTGCAACGCAGCGCTTTCAAAAGTCGCATTATAAACTGATATATTATATATATTACTGATTTTGTTATGCCTTGTAAATATTTTTAAACAAACTTCCTAATTTTACATTGTACTATTGCAATTGACTGAAGCTCAGGAGTTTGCCGTAATTTTTCATTCCTACAACAGTAGCATTCACTGTATTACATTACATTGCGCAGTTGCGCATGGAGCTTTCGTATTGGTCGCGAGGCTGTACAAATGAATGTTTAAGGTGAATTTTAGCATATTTGTACTGATGCAATCCTAAATTCTATGAAAATCATCCGTTAAAACTACATCTTATTGTCAGTAGAGTTTCGATGATTGTCTTTTCCTGAATAAGGTGGATGGCCAAGGCATCGGTCATGTACCAGTAATCGTTAGTTATGTTATAACACTGTAGATTTTGTTATATTCAAAATACACACTGACGATTACTGGTACATGGCCGATGACTGTCCCATCCACCCTATTAATTCTTGCAATATTTTTCACATAAAACAATCAAGAGATGCCAGCTTGCGGTTGACTTTGCTGCTACATCCGTGCATACCTGACAGTTCAGACATATTTTATACAATCGAAATGAATCCTATGGATTACAATGCACAATTTCTGATTGATCAAAGACAATACAAACATATGTTTTATGATTTTTTATGATGAATTAAATTTATATGTGTACGGGTGAGATGGATAACCGACAAACAGCATAACATCCAATGCTTGTAATTGAGATAAACAGTGTTTATTATAAACTTAAGAACCTATGTTATGTCCATGATAAAAATAGAGCATTACGTGTAAAATTAATATTTCTTTACGTTATTTCTTGCATATAAACACGCGGTCATTTTTTTCCTGCGATTCTTTTTTGCTTCGGGCACTACGGGATTTGTTTTCTTAAATATTGTTGGCAACAAACCAATGGACGCACCTATCGAGTTCATTTATAATTGTAATACAGTAGAACCTAGATTATCCGAACGATGACTTAGTTTATCCGAACGCTCAATTATCCGAACGTTGGCGCGAAAGATACATTGTTGCTCGCTGCTACCGCCGTGGGCAACAATGTATCTTTGCGAGAACCGCGCGTATTCACCGGCGCGTAACGAACGTCTTGAAGCACGCTTTGTTTCTTCGAGCCTTAACCCTTTGCATTACGATTTAATTTCCAACTGTGCGGGCCAAAAGCGACACCAACGTCGGTTGCGCGCAGGGACATACACAGCTTGGCTCAGCGTTCGAAACTGTACAAATCGCAAACTTCCTATGATTTATATATACACGTGCGCGGTACAATTAACTTTGCAAGATGTTTGATAAATAATTACGATTAGTTGATTATTAAACAAAA
>JARQTG010000394.1:90421-153325 GCA_030142615.1 Syrista parreyssii
AAATACGATAAACAATAGGTTTAGCAGCAGCTCCCCGCACAGCATCAGATACGCTCTAGATATCCATATTTATTTCACTATGTCCAGAATACGTCTAAGAGCTTTGGATATGCAAAAGAATATACTTGATGTAGGCTGGATGTGGTATAGATATTTAAATGTCCATTTAGGTTCTAATCCAGTAGATCAAATCTATCTTATTATTAATGGACACGTAGATCATTTGCGATACAGCATTTCATTTATTTGATTCGTCTATTCATGTGTTATCTACAATGGATGTATCTCTATCACCAGTAATTTAAATATGAAATAGGCATAGAAATAATATTTCACGGATTTGCTGTAGAAGTTTCTATTGACTACGAACGTTACCGTAATATCTACTGTTAATGTTATATGTGTTACATTTGGCGGGAACTTTGGAAATTATGTAGACGTATATACATACAATGTCAAAGTTCAAATCGGCGGGTATTGCAAATATTGTACATTTTTCGTATCCATTGCACTAAGAAATAACCGATGATTATGTCAAATTTGAAAAGTATAGTGTCATATACAAGTCGCAGTTTTACTTTGCTTATTTCGGCGAGAGGAATTGGGTGAAGTTTGATGCGCGGCAGGATATTTTGATCAACCGCAATATTCATTGCTAATAATGACATGTTTACCATTTTCTTCCAGTTTCACAAGTGAAATTGGCAGTTTACACGGTGACGTTGTACTGCTTACAGAAGCAAGGAAAACCGCTTTCCTCCGTGCACTGCTTTCATTTGAGTCCGTCGCTCGAGGCCAGTCTTTCCTAAAAGTGCCTGCCTCCCTTTCTTGACGCTCTGTGAACGGGAGAGGATGGCTTGCTGGTATGACAATTTCAATGTATAATATTGCTAGTATATATCGATTCAACATTTTATTACATTCGTTAGAAATAATACACAAACGCTAAGGTCTCGTGTCCGATTCAGGAGCGAAAACCTTAATGAGGCCGGCCGCGCCGCAACGGAGAGGACGTCGCGCGTCCAACTTTTCGAAAAGCCCAAAAGAATAAGAGAACTCGTGAGTCAGCTCCAAACGAAGACAAATAAAAAAGACAGGAGACTCGCGAGAGACACTTCGAAAAGTTTAACGCAAGCTCGTTCGTGAACTTGAGGAAAAGTTTGAAAATGAGCGTTGCCCCTTTCGACAAGTTTCGATTGCTATTCGATCTACGTGCTTGAAAGGGATTGAGAAACGTCGGCATTTTCAAGAGGCTCGCGGCGAGCATCGCTTCCTCGAGAAATTCGCAAGACACCGAGTATGCGCATGTCAGTGCACGATCTCAACGGGAAGCATTCGACGTGCTTGCGAGTCCGGCCGTACGAGGTTATCCAGACAAATGAAATGCATACATAAATGCGCTATTAACAAATATTACAAAATGAGACGACTTTGCTCTTCCTCTAATCTTCTCCAGATTCTCTTTGTCCTTTTTCACTCATTCTAACTTCGCCATATCCCTTCCTTTCTCTTCGTTCTACTTCTCCTTGCGATTCTTTCATGCGATTAGCATCGCATACTAATTGCGCCAATGCCTTTCATTGAATTGCATAAGAAACGTGCTCCTCCGTCATATCGGTACAAGGCGTTGCAAATTTTCAATTATTTCTATATTACTTGTTATTGGTATTATTATTATTAGCCCACGTTGCGTAGAAGTTGGTCATTAGTATGGGTTAATAATAATAGTAACGCGATCGATAATTTTAGACCAAGGATGGTCGAAGGCGGATTAATAATAGTTACCAAAACGTACGACATTTTATTAGGTTAGGTTGTATTATGAATTATCAAATTTATTATTCGCTAGTATCACTAATCCCGAGCCATTAATTAAAACACTACTATTACTATCCCATACGCTTTTGTCAAAATTATTTTTCGTACGGGATGATAATAATGACTATAATTATAATAATTGTAATGTAATAAAAATAAGGGTCGCAATAATAATAACAATAATATTAGAAATAGAAATAGCATAATCGTAACAATGCTAATAATGGTAATAATGGCAGCGTAGCGGATGGCTCAGGACTAATAGTATTTTGAATCGATTAATTATGGGCAAGTGCTCGGATAGTGAATTAGTAGATCGTTAGGGATGGAAAACTGCAGGACGAATCGGGAATGACTTGCCCACGATTTGTCAAAATGAATAGTCGCAATTAGTATGGAATAATAATTATTATTTAATTACAGTCTCGTAATTTGAGGGAGAATTAGGATTCGGTACAGGGCGTTTCGAAAACAGTCAATTGTCCCGATACGTTAAACGAGTAGTAAAAATTAGTGTGGAATAATAATAATAATAATAATTATAGTAACAATATTTAATAGTAATAGTCTCGCAATTTATAGGCATCTCATAAATAGTTAATCGTCGCAATTCATTAAAGTAACAGTCGAAATTAATATGCGATAATTGAATTGGATTCCCGCTCGTGGCGTTACAGATCATTTGATTCAATAACAAAATTCGTTATATACAGCACAAACGAAAGGTTTCGCCTAACGAGATCCACAATCATCTCCGCACGTTTCAGAAAAAAAAATTAGGGAAATTAGTATGCGACAATTCAGGCAGGTGCACGACACAGGGCAACTCACAAAATAGACTCCGTATTTACAGCACGAATGAAAAAAAAAAAAAAAAAAAAAAAGAATGGCTGGACAGGATTTGCTCTTCCGTTTGTGTTACTTTTCGGCGGAATCGAGCGAAAGAATTGATGCTCTTCGCAAAGCAGCAACCGTCGACGTCACACGAGGACCTATTGATGTTGTTCGACACCATTCGGATGTGATTTCTGGCTTTGCAAGAAAATGTTCGCCACCAGTCGAATACAATGCCAAATACATTCGAATTCGTTTGGCGATTTTCGGTAGTGTCCTACGTCACTCGTGTTTCCGTTGATATCACCACGGCACCATTCGCAACGGTTGATCGGAATTGACGGACCGATAGCCGATCGGTTACGGAAACAATCGAGTGGATGCTGCAGTGTGACATTTTCAAAATAATTATGTGTTATAGGCAAGTCCCGTCCTTGCATTATTGGATAAGTAGAAAATGGCATCCAGAGGGCGATGCGGTCGCGAATAAAAAATGCCGAACACGCTTCGCTCCAGTGCAACGCGAACTCAAGCTTGTATTATAATATTATTACAATATTCAGGTATTATATTAATTTTTTATTACTCATAGTCCATGTTTCAACCCTTCTGCACACTTTTTTCTTCAGGTTTTCTTCCTACTTCTCCTCTTCTTCTTCTTCAATTCTCTTCTCAGTTTACTCCTTTTCCTTCCTCCTCCTTCTCTCGTATTATATCATTTATGTACATGTATTTGATTTCCTACATTGCAGTGGCGCTCTCGCCCTTCATCCGCGGTATCTTTTATTTCGCTCCATACTCATTTCCATCGCCACTGAGTTTCAAACACTGAAAAGTCGCCTCGTGTTACCATTCATCTCCGACAGCTAATGTCTCCAAATAAAATCGTGAAGCATTTTCTTTTGTCCTTTTCTTACGACTATCAACGACGCTATCAAAAAGGAGGTAAGGCTCGAACGGAGTGTATGGCAATTTTTCTCGGTTTCAATACGAAGCAAGCTTTTCTCTCGTTTCTTTGTGTTTCAATGGTAACAAAAAAACTTTTCTCTTTTACATTTACGCAGATACGCCTTCGTTAAATTTTACTTTGGTACAACGCCACGAATTCCTTATCCATCTCTTTAACTTTTTCTGTATATATGTATTCTGGAATCTTGAAATTTGTATCGACTCTTCGTGGAATCAATATATTGTTTCTGCTCGGCAGGATACATCGATGTAAATTGGTTTTAGAAAGCAGGTTGCAAGGAAAACACGAGTTCCGACAAGGACTAAATTCTGAAGAATTTGCTTTTAGTGTCAACTATCTATACTGGCAATGTATGTAAACCTTGTTATAAAAAAAAACCGTGAATGCAGCATTCTTGCCTTATATTTATGTAAAAACTTCTTTTTATTAAAAGAAACGGAAAAGAAAAGTTAAAACTACAAGAAAAAATGACACTGGAAATCACAACATTTTAATTCATACCATTTTTCTCTTCTGATTTGTAGCGACATTCAGTTAAGACTTTTCACACGAAAGAAAAGAAAAGAAAAAAAAAAACATTGTCTCTCCACAGTACGAAGAAAATGAAGCAAGTGACGAAAACAGATATAAAATTAATTACAATGAATCGGATCAGATCCAGCGATTATTCGAGCGACGTATATAATCTCTTAAGAAATGGATAAAAATATAGAGTGAAAGTGCCAAAGCTAAACCGCGAATAATACGTAATAGCAATCTCCCGTGTACTCGATTGATGTGTCATACAATATATGATATACAATAATTTTCCTTGGTATTCATCACATATAAAAAGCAGTTGTATATGTACATATTTCGTCACAAGTCTTTCTAGGGAGTGGGGGCGGGATGCGCAATTGTCATCTAAACGATTAACGAATCGCTGAGAATTTAATTAGCCAGCGTGACAATGAAAGAAACTAATCGATTAAAACGCTCTAATTAACCGACTAACTTTCTATTAATTTTGCATCGGTTTTACTCGAATGATTTGAAGGAGGAATTGTCGTCACTGCTGGCTTTTCCAAGTTTTTATGATTTTTCAAATTCTTAGAATTCTTTGCACTTGCGCACTTGCCCTTCTTTTCCCTTTTCACTTTCTTCTTCTCTCTCCTCTCTTTCCCCAACCATGCTTCACTATTTCTACCGTCGAATGGGACTAATGAAAAAGACGAATGGTAATTTTCATGAAGATTTTAAAATAGGTCGATAAATTGAAGAGACAGCATTGGTCTCCACTTATATTCATCAGTTTCAGCACTTTTACCCCCTTTATCCCTCGATTCGCCTGTTCATTTATTCTGCCTTAAGTTAGCTACGAATATTTTGGGCTTCAATTTGCTTGGTTATTTATTTTCGTCTCAAATCAAATTCAGTGCGAATATTCTTGATTTATTATTTTCTTTCTTTCATTTATGTCTCATCGTGCGGTGTAATTATTGATTTTCCTAAATACGTCTCGGTTGTTTCGCTTCGTCTCTGTGTTTATTCCTAATATTTCGCTGCTTCATGTTCTCTAGAAATATTGTTTCTCTCAACAAAGTTCTGACCCGCAGCCGATTCTCGAAGGAACCTCATGGTATCGAATCAAGGTATTTATGGATTTAATGGAACTCTCGTAGGAGCGGTTTCTGGATCGACTATTAAGTACATTGCCGATTCGTGATATCGGAGGTCGACAATCAATGGGAACCATGATGCTTAAAAATCCTTTGAGAAATTTGAGGCAAAGACGGGTTGGAACACGTGCACGCTGCTGCTATACATTTGTACAACCTCTCTTACCATTACATGCTTTAGCCATTTTTTTCGTATGCAGTACTGTAGGAGAAAGTCTTCGCGTAACTTTCAAATGCTTTTGCTTTCCTCCAACGTTTTCTTACTTTCTTCGTGGTCCCTTCCAGTTTTTCTTTAATCGTTAACCAGAAGTTTCCGAAAAGGAATTTCTCGAAGAAAAAATCCATGATGTACCGACGGATGACGTATCGGAACCCGACTGCTATACATTTATATAATACATAACCCTAACCTGTCCCTTATGGCGAACCATTCTAATTGGTATCCCTCCGAGGTTGCCGAATGAACGAAAAATCGCTCATTTCCATTTCCTTCGAGTCTTTTTCACCACTTTACTTTCCTTATTTTTCCTTTGTGTCGCGTTAAGATAAAGCAATTCCAGTCATCGCGAGAGAATAAATAGACTCTCATCTTAGATTTGGTTTATCCGTACACAAGGTGATGATCCTAAGCTGCAACACCGGCATTTGATGACGGTTCTCCGTAGGGCGCTGTACGTTGGTCAATCAGGTTCACCGTTCATTATGAGTCCTGATTGGTACCTTCGGTGCATCGGAGTTTAGTCTCGCAGTTTTGTTGTACTTGCTGTACATGTTGCGGGCTGTGCATCGGTGACGGTCCAGCGTGCTGTACTTGTTGTAGTTGTTGAGGTTGTGATTCATCCTGCAACTGCGGTTGCTGTATTGGCAACTGTTGCTGCTGCTGTTGTTGTTGTTGTTGCTGTTGTTGTTGCTGTTGTGTTACCGTCACATCCGGTTGTACGGCATAACTGAAACATGCAATTAACATTTTCTTCGGTAATTTCATTGGAGAAATCTGTACCGGAACTTAAACAAATCTCAATAATAATGGATACATATTTTGCTGCTTGTTTTTCTTGTTAGTTAATTACCGTTCTGTCGATCCCCATTGTACATTTACTCTACGCTTAATAACTCTGGCGTGAGTTTGTTGCTGTTGATACTTTTCCGATTCTTCTACGCACTCTTCACTGGCGTCCTCTACTTCCTGCTCATCTTCGGGACACAATTCGTAGGCACGCTCTAAAGTCTTCTTGGCGCTGTTACTGCGCTCTAGGAAGTAGCCATTAGTCGACTCGTTCGATTGAGCTGGCGGCGACCAATTATTGTATGCGTGGGTATATGGTGCCGCTGAGGTATACGGCCTCTGTACGTATAGAAAAGAAAAAAAAAAATTAACGTAATAATGATTACATTAAATGTAGATTGCCAAACAATTCAGATTTAAGACGAAATATTTGTTCGCATGAAATAACATTATTGTTAATATTTTAAACGAAATCAAAAAAAGGATAGTGCCAAACCTTATCCAGCTCGTCTTGCAACCAATCGATGGCCAGCATCCACTTGCGTCGAAGGTCCGGACTATGATGTAGCAGCTGATGCGCAGATCGGCATTTACTGAAGAGTTGCACCATACACTTGATACACTGATACGCTCGTTTTTGGTAGTGGCTCTTACTCCGCTGTATAGTCTCGAACAAACCTTCCCTCTCGTCTGGTACTCCTGGATAAATTGTTCCCCATATATTATGGTTATCCATTGTCTATAAAGTGAAATCTGTGTGCAATTTGCAAGGAAAACTCGTAATTTTTTACTCTCCAATTCATTTACGTTACGTGAGACATCTTGAAGATTATTTAAATAATTTAATGTCCACCGATGTTTCTGATTTCTAACAATATTAAATTATGCAACGATTGAATGATTATTTGTGTTCAAAGTCCGCTCTTATTATATATGGTCAAGCAGAAGGGACGACAATACCTTTTATTTGAATATAACGGCGTGAAATATAAAACAAATTGAAATAATTGAGTAAACTTTAAAATAAAACTAAATTGCATGAAAATCATATTATTATACACAAAGCTGCGTTGTGGTAGCAATCATGCACAAATAAATGTAGTCTCAGTGATGGGAAAAAATAAAAAAATTAAGTAACTTAACATTGCAAACACTCGTACAAATGTTTGTAGACAATGAAAGTATATCTAGAGAAAAGCTATTTATTGGCTAAGTAAGTACCTTTGAGTGCATTGTGAACACGATGCGTTTGCCAAGAATCCTCCATAAGCAACATAGCCAGTAGAAGATCCGTGTGATGCCGGAGCTCGTGCGTATAAGCAAATCCAATCTGCCACAGAAGTTCACTAAGAACTGTTCGGGACAAATGTGGATTTTCCCAACAACAGTACTGAAGGAGCTTGACAGTGTCTTCGGTAACGTTTGCGTCTTCTATAAGCTTCTTCATGTAACTATTTTATCGAGTAGAAGAAGTAACAGTACATTTAATCATTTAGGTTATTTATACGGATGTAATTTATCGAATTTTTACCAAAGTCAAGAATATTTCACACGTTCGTATGCACGCATAATCAGTTAAAAGCGTGACTTCATCCATACCTAGTTCGAACAAAGAGTATCTCTGCCGCCTGGGGCTGAATTGGCATGAGGTAGTCAGGTTGACACGTCGGCTCCCCATAAAGATTGAACAATGGTGGCATTCCTGTCTGCGCATGACTCGATTGCGTTCTTGAAGATACATCACAGCACCGGATTAGCATACTGACGACTTGATGCAATTTTGTAAGTTCCGGGTACTGATATTTTATCGTAGGTCCTGGGCCCTCGTCAATGGCAACCAGCATAAAGGTTACTGGTACGTTAAGCTGCATCCAAGAGTATGTTATTTACGGTACCCTTTAAATGTCAGTGGCACAATTATAATTTCTCTTCGGTTTTTTACCTTGAGGAGCTGAGCCTTTTCGGCAAGACCCAACGAAGCATACATGTGGAATAATGAAAAGTAATGCGGAAGATGGCGGCCATGGTCGGATACTTCTCGGTGCAATAGAGAAAGAACTGCATGCAATAGATGGTCACTGAGCGTTGCCGTGGGGTCCAACAGAATTGCTATAATTGAACGTTTTTCTTATGAAGCTAAGTAGATGTACTTCAGTTCAAAATTATTAATACTATATTCCAAATGATCACTGTCTTTAAATTATAAACTTTGCCGCATTCATTTAGTTACATGTGATCTATAGCTCAATTTTTTTGAATATATTATTTTTAACACTGTTCATCACATCTTGGTTATACTTATTGTTAATATGGCTTTAGTCGAGTTTATAAATTCTTTTCGCAGGAACTCTATTTACGTGAAGGTAGTATTTGGTGACGTCCTTGACTATTTAATTGCGTGGATACTAGAAGATTATGTTTAAATGCATTCAAGTGTGAGGTGAAAAAGTAGGGAATTCGAAAGTCTACATGTACGGAAGCTAATATAATAATGTTTACAACAGGGCGCTTACTCGGAGCATTGAGACTAGGAGGCACGCAGGGACCATCCTGCAGAGAGAAATGGGCTAGGAACACCAGTATTTTTAAGAACGCGGTTCTGACTTCTGTGCTCGGGCAACTCAGCAAATATTCACAAAATCTGAAAAAGAGTAACGAACAATATTTCATATTGATTATTGATGATCCAACCAGATAATATTAGTAACGAATCAATCGCATACGCACCTGTGTGGATTATTGAAGAGTACATTGTGGGCGAACCACGAGCGAACTGCTTTGCTACAACGCAAATGATGACAAAGAATGTCGTACCAATCTGTAGCTGTTCCACGAAGTGTTTTCTTGGTATGGAAACCAGTGTAAAAGAGGAATCTCGAAGCCAATTGTACAGACAGCATGGCCAATTCTTCAGCTTCTGGGCTCTGTAAGCGAAGAAGGTAAATACTGAATACCGACTGACAAATTACACGTTTAATATCTACTATTGTATTAACAGTAAAGAAAATAATTCAGAACACGTCCATCTATAATATACATACGATTAATTAAGAGAAGGAAGAAAAATAATTAAATATAAGAGCATAAATCAATGAAATATCGTACCAGTTTCTCATTGAGGTTCTGTCGATTAATAGTATGCGGATTACAGGAGACGAGTTTGCGCACAAACTGGAAGTATTCGGCACTGAACTGGTTGCGATTGTGCATGAATTTGATGTTTTGCTTGCGCACGCTGTACTCTATAGCTGGTGGCATCCTCATCACTCCAAGCTTTGTGTCTGTGGATGCACACTTTTAGCGTTTCTTCGAATGCACGCGTGCGTGAAAAAAAGGATTCATAATATCAAAACTCACAGAGAGAAAGTTCATTTACGCTCTTCATCAACGAATTTTCCTCAACGTCCAATCGTGTATAGAAAAGCATGTAAGCGTTCCACCAACGTTTCTGACGACGGTAACTCATCCGCTTCAACATGTGGTCGAATACTTCACCCATGTAATCACCACCGAAACACTGTGATTTCATTTCTTCTTCCTCTTCCATTTTGCATTCCGTTACGTCACCATCATCGAATTTGTACCATTTGGCTGTACCGTCGTTTTGCCTAAAATGGTTTATCATGCAATAACCAATGTACGGTTATAAACAATTTTAGTAATATCTATACATTTTATCAATATTTTAATATAAATAACCGATACTTTTTCTAATACTACTTTAATACAATACAAAAATTCATACCTGTGTAATATGTACGAGTAGTAATGACCGCCGCTGGCTTGTCCACTGTGAACCACGATACCGCTTAGCTGATATTTAGTACAAGTTCCCTTGTTTGCTTCCTCGAAGTCGCAGTCTATTACCTCTCCTTCGAGTTTCGCTAATCCGGAGACTGTGTAGGGCTCCATGTCCAGATCTCGTGGGAATTCAAAGTAGTCGTTGAATTTTATAGCGCAGACCCGCTCAAAGTCGTATTCAAACCGCTTCAATTGTATTGCCAGGATTGGCGGTAGCTTCTTCACGCAGAGCCGCTTCACCGTCACGACCTGCGTCCAGGTTTACATGCTAACTTGTGACATCGTTACGTTATACCCACGCAGTACATGATTGCAATTATTAGAGTTTAATAAATCAGCTTTTATTATTTAGGATGTGTAATAGGAAATGCAACGAATAAACTCACTGACATTAAATTGAGAATACTTTTAGGTTCCTGGAGTATGGTTCAATAATATAACGTATTTTCTTATATTTACACGTCAAATATGATAATGTGATAAAATTTGTTTTCCGTTTTTAATGCTGATAACATTGGGTTAAGTCGAGAAATTTTTTTCATTTCAATAAAATTGAATAATTTCTATCACTGTTAAATATTCAGTTGTGAATCCTCAGACTCGTTCACTTTGAACATCTGACAACTGAATTTTGAGCGGCAGTAGTAAGCAAACACAGTTTTCTTTTCATCGATATGAAGCAATGACAAATGTCCTTTTATCGATATATAATTATACCAGTGCTGCGACATCAGATTTAAAAGTTAACGAATGAAAAGGTGAAAATATGCAACATGTAATATTCCTATGATAAATTTAGATAGCTCGATAGTATATAGTCGAAATTTAGAAAACTAGTTATTTTTCATTCTCAAAAACAGATTCTGATGACATAGCTCTTAGTATTCTGTAAAAAGCTGTACAAATGATGTTTTCCTTCGTTTATTAAAGTTAAGGTTATTATTGATATTATACGTCTAAGCAAAGGAAGGCATTTTGAGCAATTCACAAAAAGCTAAGATTATTAAACAATTTGTCGAATGACAGTCAATGCTCGACACTTTGATATTCGATCAAGAGTTACGTCCAAATCAGTCAAAAGATACACGACATGAGGAATTAAGTTTTCTGGATTTGTACAAATCACAGCTCTAATGAATAATACTTTCAATTGCAAATGCTTCCGTCATCTCTTCACGCGACACGTCAACTTTATTCTTTCATCAAGATATAAGCGTAAGTTATTACTAATAACAGCAATGACAATCATAACAAATGCAATGACATACTAGATTATTGTCTTACTGTATTATAGTATTACACGAAGAAATTTTAAGCCCTTCCAAGATTGTCTAGTGCAACGCGTAGAAAAATCTGAGATATAGGATTCAATCGATATAACTGACCTTTTTGTTGCACTTGTCGCAATGGTAGGCGTCGGCACCCTCAAGTAACTCGCCCTTGACGTATTGCTCGAGCGAATCGAGAAGATTGCTGTGGTTGCGAATGTCCACGCTGATAACGCTGAACGGCTCCTCCTTGGAGTACCTATGAGTTTAGGGCAGCATCTTGCTATTACTGTCTACCGGGTAAGCCCGGGGCAAAGAATTATCGCGGTACCTATGCGGGCAACCTTTGCAGATCTTCTGGTCGCTGTACGAGCCACCTAGTATCTTCCCCATTATTTGCTCATGCCCAAGTGCCTTCAGAGCTTCATCCAGACTTTCTATGAGACTCATGAAGAACTCTACGGCGTCCTGTTGCTCCCTCAGATTTACAGGTTCTCCTTGAAGTCTGCAAAGTGATCGAAATATTCTCAACACTTTCAATCGACAACAGCTACCAATATGTCCAACAAGTCTCGATTGAAGATAACTTCAAAATTTTTAAAAGCCTGGCACTATTGTCATAGTTCAACATATCAACAGTATTGGAGTATTAACAATAAGGCATTGAATGACAAAAAAAAAGACGATAAAAAAATTGAATCGACTTACTTGAAGTGTTTCCACAGTCCTCGAGGTATGTAATATTGTAATTTACTGTAAGCAAGGTGTCCGAAGATGGCTTGAACCTGTTTCAGAATTCCTATATTGTACTCTTTACGTGACTCATCAGCGCCACACTTTTCCTCGTTGGAGTCATTATCGTTGGCCTCAATGGTTTGCTCGCCATCGGCTCTTTCTTCGCCAGAAAAGTCTTCGTTGAGATCAGTAGCCGCGCCTTCGGCAGCCAATAGGCCGACTCTAATGCTCTCAACCATGTAGAGTTGTTGGAGTACAGAGTTCATGTAACAAGTAGCCCCAGCATTTTTTAAACCGACGAAGCCTTTCATAGGACGAGGCCCAACTGGTGGTAAGTAATCCCACTCCAATAGTGGCTCATCTCGCTCCGAGTAGAACATGTCGGTCAGCATCGTTACTAACAGTTTCATATTGGGCACGCATCCCACGCACAAACCAACTAATAAATCAAAGGCTGCGCTGGTCGACTGAGGCGTCGTGCAGACTGGGCATGCTTGAGATGAACTCAGTTCACCTGTACTGCGTAATTGTAGCATAAGCCGTGAAGCAGGAAAAACAAAGTCCTGGACCAACTCCTGAAAATTATAATTATCGTTTTTAAAATTAGAGAATTTTTCAGTGTGTGCTTACAAATTATTGTGCCTTGAAATATTATATCAGATAAATTCTTACTTTAATGAGATTGACTCCACGTTTCTCGTCCGAGCCGAGTTCGTATTTCTTACTAGAAGGAAGAAATGCTAAAAGCTCTTTGGTAAGTCCGAGGTGACCCTCGAGCACAGCTTCTTCTACTTGTACCTCGCCGCTTTCCGTGACGTTGTCTCGAACCTTTTTGAGCCACGCGATCTCGATGTTAAGAAGTGTTTCCGCAGTGGACAGAGGACAACCAGAAATATGCGCGAAGTTCAGCAATCTGCATAGAAGCTGTACAAAGAAATCGCAATATTAGTTTGTTATGTTAGTATATAGTTTATAGTATACACAAAATTACATAATAACAATGATTCACTGTAGTAGTTAATATAACATGATATGTAATAATGTATATTAGAGTAGTACAAGTTGAATGGTTTTATATAATCCATACAATTAGTGTACCTCACTTTTTTAGGTCTTGTGTTTTGGGATTTTATTTTTGGAGCAACCTACAAATTGCTAATTGTATGTGTGACTCCGTTTAGATAACCATAAAAACATCATTCTACATAGGAATAATTTAATTTAATAATATCTTTAATAATGACATCCATGATAATAATAGGCGTATTGAAATTAATGTCTTCCTTCAGCATGACTTTTAAGTATTACGATTTGACTGAAAAAAACATGAAAATCTACTTGGACACTACGAATTTGAACGACGAATCTACGATAATGAAAAATATTTTATATCGTAACCGATTAGAGTTTGAACAATGACTGTTAGAAAATGATAACGGATAACAGATATCTTACGAGGATGACTCTTAAAGAATGTAAGAATAACTGAAATGTCCCAAAGTCAGGTAAAGTGACTAATAGTTGACATCTTCAACAAGAGTTCTCTAACTTAATGACTACTGTCTGTATTTGAATCACGGCTCACCTGAAAATATTCATGACTTTGTTTCGCATTTTCCATAACAGTTGTATTAAGAACCGTAAAGAGCAATGTAATAGAAAACTGTAGCGGTTGATGTCCACTGCTGCACCACGTGGAGATCAAGAGAAACTGTTCGGCTGCGGCAATTCGTACGGCTCTAGCCGTACTAAGAAGTACAAGGTCTATGAAGAACGTATGCCATATTTTATCCCCTGTGAGCGACTCCAGAGCAGTAGGATTTAAAACCAAGGCTATGGTTAAAACCTCCAGGGCTTCCTTGCAAACTATCACAAAACAAAAATATTGATACTGTACTATAAATCTTGAAATTGTATGAAACGAATATATAGAGGGTTATCCAGGACTAACACGTTACCTGAAAGCTGCGATAGCAATTGAATCGATTCTCTAACTTCAAGTGGTACGTTTGTATTGAATAACACTAAGTATATGGTAATATTAGAACCTCACGGTTAACGTTATAAGAAACGTAAGATTTTAAGAGTGAAAAGATATACTGATGTAACGTTAATTTTGAATCGAACAACTATATATCGCGAGTCCGCGTATCAGGTGGAAAATAGGAAGTAGAAATATAAATTTACCCATGACATCATCATTATCTGGAACACGGTGTTCTTTCTGGTTGATTTCATGAACAGTATGTAAAAGCTCGGCGGATGCGTTGACGTTATTAAGATTTCCAGACGAAGCAGCCCAAGCGAGTCTAATAATGGCTCTTATAGTTGCCATATCAGGTAGCTCCCACGAAAGGGCTTGAACAAACAATTGTCTACACCGATCTGATTCGGATCCTCCGGACAGCATTTGATTTGCGAGGTACTGGGCGAGCTTAGCTGCTACGCTACGCAACATGTATTCGGTATTCTGATTCGGTACGCTATGCAAGGCTTGTTTCAGAATAGCGACTGGCCCACGATTGTTGTGCGAATGATTGTCGTGATTCTCTGGAACAGATCCAGACTGCTGCTGCACTTCATCCATTACGCAGGCCATTACATTTCCCACTATGGTTAAGAGCAGCTTGCAGAGTTTCAAAACAGTCAAGTATGCCGAACGTTTTGTTGACTCGTCCGCGTTTGGTAGGAATTTGTTTTTCGTTAGCATGTCCAAGATAACGCCTGCTTCGCCACTTTTTATGAAATTATGTTGAAAGTCGAATGCACGATCTGACATTGGATCCAGCGCTGGCATTAACAATGTGTATAAAACCTGAAATTCATTATATATTGAATAATAAGAGAGTAATTCTGAGTATAATTGAAGAACAAAGAGTAAATAAAATTAAATAAAATCATTGTACTTGTATAATAAAAGCAAATATATAGTGGCACTGCTGTAACATTTTATGTTTCGTATGCGTACCTCCAAGTTGTATAACACCTGGCTAGGACTGGCCGTAAAGAAAAGCGTATCAACACTGGTATTTTGTTCATTGCAAATAGGGCTTTGTGACGGCTCATCGTCTCGCCAATGACCGAAAAGCCATTGCAATCTAGTTACAGTCAAAGTGTCAGGCGGTACAAGCTGCAATAAGTTTCGGGCTCCATCGCGCAGCTGCGGATGTTGGAGGCTACAGCCAAGATCGGCCAATTGAAAGAAGAAATTTGTATACTCCGAGCGTTGCGACATAACCTGGAATAAAATAAATTAAATAAGTTCTGTTAATATTACTTCTGACAGTGTGATACTAAACAAAGAATACCTCAGCCTCCAAAGTTTTCCAATTACAACCTCCAATTTATTTCATTAGCACTTTAAACATTCAGATTTTATTGTTTCATTACCAACAAATTAATATATTAATATGATAATTCAGGTGAACCTGACTTTCTATCAGTACTACTAATATATTCAAAGTGTTAGCTCTGATAACAATGAAGAATAATACGTTTCGAATAATGTTTATCAATTACTGTACTCACCACCCCTGGCAAACTGTTCTCGGCTTCTAAGTTTGGCCCATCGTAAGGATGCTGTGGCGAACTTGTCGAACTATCCGAACTGCTATCCGGCGAACTTGGCATATTGCTGTTCACCTGACTGAGTTTGGCCGATAACAGCTGCAACAATAACAATACAATTCGAAATATGTGTAGTAATGAGAATTAAAGAACTGTTTGATATATAAACTTGTATGAACAATAATTTTGATATATAAGCGCAACACACACGTTTTCTTAAAGCATGACATTTGTAATGTAAATACAAATAAATGTATCCTAAAATAATGTATATACAAGAATGTACAAACCATCTTATCACGCAAAGGAATTTGTGACAGTAGTTTACGATCATCCGCCTGTTCCAAAGATTCGCCATTAATAAAAAGATCGAGTTTGACGTTCGTGCCGCTGGCTTTGATCCTACGAAGAATCTGCCTACGCAACGAGGCCAACGTATCGTTACTGTGTGTAAAGATGTCAATATCATCTACAGTGCGTCCTGGACTTGCAAAACGGATCACTAAGGACAGGTGCTTGCCCCGAGCTGCTCTGTAATTTGATTCATATACATTTATACGCACTTCAACTAGTCAGAGTAACTTTTCTCAGTCACCATTACGTTAATTACAATAAAAAATATAATACACCTATGAAATAACCATTTCGCCATATATTATGCTACATAACAAACCATTCGTACAGGTATCACAATATATGATCAAAGGACGAGGAGCTAACCTAACCAAGTTAATCCATTTGACCGACATCTTTCTCGCACTTGCTGTGGACCCTACGAGACTAGTTCGTTATATCAACCGAAAGGGTTAAGATCTCTAAGAATTATTACTTTCTACTTATTTTTTATTTATTATCAAACGTTCAAGAGGTTAACATAGCGTAGTAAATATTCATTTAATCCTTACAAGAGAACCTTTTTTAATTAAGGGAGTTTGCGTTAATGAGAATGTCGATGGAGGAATTGATACGCTATAACTCTTTTACAAATTTAATTCTAAGCTGATCGAGGTAACGGATGAAATCGCCTCTCACCTGTGCAATGGAAGGATTTTTCGTTCCCCAGGAAAGGCAGTGTCGCATTCGTTAATATATTCCTGAAGAACTTTCATGACTCGACACATCTTAACAGCCTCCGTTCGAATTTTATTGGCCATTTGGTCCTCCCGATCCTCCTTACTGTCCAAGTAAACTTTGCTAAGCACGGAAACCGTGTCAAAGTGCGCTTTCAGTCTGTCAATGCATTCGTCAATGTAAGTTGCATGAAATACGAGGACTGTGCTTTGTAATCGTGGTCCAAGATTCGTGTTAACTTCCTTCAGTAATTCGATACCACGACTAGCAATCTCTTCGGGACCGTTTGTTACCACCTATTAGAATAAAAAGTTCGTGATAGATTTAGATACATGTTGTTTTAAAATTTTTATGAAGATTTTGCAATAGAAATAAAAATAGAGGCAAAGTATTGTCAAAGCAGCTCTTTCAATACGAGTATCAGATTTGTAGTTTTCGAAAAAACCCGTTAAAAGGAACTGAGGATCACGAATGATAATGGTAGATAGTACGATTCTTACAAATGAGCACTATTTCGCTAGATACTTCTAAAAAACAATAACTTTGTTTATATACAATAACCACCGTTTTACTATATTAATAGTATATATATTATAACATTTTTATCGAATCAAGATACACCCTCCCCTTCTATGTGCATTTTTTAAATACTACAACAGATCCTAAAATTAACCTCAATATTTTTTACAATGATCCCAAATATAAAATATGTATACCACTTTAGAAAAATACTTGGAAAAGAAAGTGTTCCTCGGTGAATGTATATGTGTATTTATCGTATGTATAATTTTATTATTCCAAAATGTAAAATTTTTGTCTTCATGATTTCTGCTTTATAAGTATTGTTTCAAAATATAAGAATTCTATAACACTGAAAATGGTCATAATCAGAACTTACCCTCCACAGATAGTCGGTACCGATAAGCTCGACATCATCCATGAGAAAAGTTCTTCGTTTCAATTTGAGTTTTCCTTCTTTTGAATTGACAGCCTTAAAAAATCTTTCATAACACTTAATTCCACTTTCAGTAAGTAAGGTTGGATCAAGCTGGAGTATATTATTCTCAAAGAAATCTTTGTTAATTGCTGGATCTAAATCGGGCTCTTCGCCCATTAATTTTGAAAACCACTTAAAACAGGCTTCACGGTCCGAAACAAAAACTGCCTGTTCTGCGAGGCACTGCCAAATTCGCTTTGCCTGGTCAGCACACAGCCACAATTGACCATCCTAAACAGATAAATAAAACAAGTTAAATTATATTGAATGAGAATTACGACACAGCAATTCAATGCAATCCGAAAGATATAAGAAAAAAACAAAATCGTAACGTCAAAAAAAATTATTAACTATTTACTAGTACATTGATGTTTCAATACGCGCTATCCCTTTAAAACTCACCTTTAAGAGAAACCTGAGAAAGTTAAGTCTCTCTTGAACTTGCATAATGTGATTATAACGACGATCAGGCATAAATGTATTTGCATCGATATCGGGATCCTCTTTGACCAACTGTCGCAGTTTGTCCATGTAATTAGTCAGACTATTCGTGACTAGGATCACCACCGAATGTTGAGCCTGTAACCGTTCTATTACTTCTTGCCTAAATTTAACATCAGTCAAAATTCATTATTCGTTATTTTACATACAAAGAATAATTATTGACAGATAAGACTAACGGAACTATGGATAATTGAATAAGAGTCGAGACTCTTCCAAAAAGTATTCGAGAGTGTATAAGCTGCATAATGACTATAAAACACAAATATCGAATTTGCTATCGAAAAGATATGAGTGGTAATTATTTCTGATATATATGTTAACTGTACCTGTAATATACGTGATGACTCCTTTGGCTGTGGCCCATGTTTGGATTTGGTTCGTATAAACAACAAATTTCGCGAATTTGTTTTAAGGCCGGAAGGGCCCATTTGTCATCATTTTTTAATTCTTCAACGCATTTATCCAACCAAATGGTCTTTTGCGCATCCCGTTCTTGAGAACACGAATAGTCTAGGATTTTTACATGGGCATTCAATGCTTGATCCATTATTTCTGTTGGCACCTCATCCGAATGCGCCAGATTCCAGAAAAGAGTAAGAACCTAGTGAAAAAGGTTGTGTATCTTTTAAGACTGCCTCGTGTTTCAGTCATTTAATTTAAATTAATACATGAGTCCAGTTCAACAGAAACAACATTAAGAAAGCAAACACATTTGTTTGACCAAATTTTGTAACAGTGTAAAATTTACGACAAATTAACCAATCAAATGCTTTCTCAACTTTGTTTCTGTTAAATATAGGCAGTATCAGGGTTGTAGCAATATACAACTGTTATTTTGCCTTTATCGCAAGTGTGAATCTGACATAAATGCAGATTAATTAATGTATTGCAGTTTAAAAGACTCTACACAGGATTAAACAACTGTCTACGGAGTCTTATGAAAATTGAATCTTTATAAATTTAAAAGCGCAGCGTGTTAATTTTTTTTTATCGAAAAAACAAATGATATAACAAAATGCTACAAAACCTTATGAGCCATTACACCGTCCTTATCATCTTCTGCAAGTCTCCGAATGAGCTCCAATAATTTCTCTCTTTGCTTCTTGTTTGCAGTCTTCCAATTTGACTGAAATTATATAAACCATACAAGATCAGTCCGAATTCCATGATAGAAGGTCACACTTCATACTAATCAAACTACCTGAAAGCACTCAAATAGATGGTCCAACTGTTCTGGACTAAAATCCCAGGCGAGCTTTGCGAGAAGATCATGAACATTCTTAACAATGGCTTCGTGCTTCCCAGCCTGCGCAGCCCATACGGCATCCAAATCATCTAAAGTTAATGCTCGCTCTTTAATTATGAATCGTAAAATCTTCTCTAGCTTCTCGACATATTGAGGCTGGTGCAACGAATCTCGAAGGACGATTTCCAAAACACCGTTATCTTTGATCCATTTCTAAAACCAATAAAATCCTTGTATTTCGAGATTTTAAATACTTTTATATTTTACATATCCAATACCTTACGTATAAATCGCAACAATGAGTATTGATTTAAAAAAACCAGTAATTTCTTTAAAATGTATCAAACATGCGCAGCGTGATTACGTCATGAGCAAAAAAGATTTTTATTAGATAAAGATTATAGTAAATTCACGGGCATAATGTATTTTCTTTTGAAAGTCCGCAAACTGGGTAATCCTTAGTAAATTACACGTGGCTTTTTATAAAATCACGGAAGGCATATGCTAAAATAGAAAAGTAAAATATATTTCGGAGCAAAATCATGCACGTGCATAATTTGTGATCAAAATTGTGTGGAGAGCCACGTGTGGTTTGCTAGAGACTTCATTGTTTTCGATCTGTTAAACAAAGAAATGAAAAAAACACATGGAACTCATGGACCGACTATACATTATTTTTAAATTGTAGCAAGGAGCTGAATAAACTCGATATAGATTTCACGTTTTTTTCACTATGACACTAACGTGTGAGAAGAATTTATTATTCTTTGACCAGTCTAATTATGGTGGGTGTCGTTAATATGTTTCTTTTATTCTCGTATCTTACTCTTTCAAT
Source organism: Syrista parreyssii (assembly GCA_030142615.1). Classification (NCBI taxonomy): domain Eukaryota; kingdom Metazoa; phylum Arthropoda; class Insecta; order Hymenoptera; family Cephidae; genus Syrista; species Syrista parreyssii. The sequence goes on from JARQTG010000394.1 coordinate 110,732, forward strand.
TAAAACTTTTGATGCATTTACATGGGGAACATACTTCTCATCGTGTTTAAAAAGGTGACATTATACAAATATTTTAGCAAAATAGGAGTGAAAGAAGTGTATTTTGCTCGCGTTGGTCAGACAAACTAACCAGTAGGTTTGAAGGAAGGTACTTACAGCCATACGTTCCGCAGTGAGCCATTCCTCTTCTTCTATGCTCGGATTTCTATGCGGATAGTAGCTAACGCTAGCGATGACTTTGTTTACTTCATTAAGAGCGTTCATTTTTCCATTGAATGACGATATTTGCAAAAGTCTAAGTATCATCTTTAACCTTAAAATTTCGAGGTTCTTTATTGTTTCTTCTTGATGCGGCACCGGTGAAACCAAACACTTCGTAGCTTTGATTATCGCTGAAATTGCATCATTTTTCGATTCGTTTTTTGCTTCCTTCTTCAGTTCTTCATCCGTTAAGTTATCTAGAATCACTGGTACCATTTCCTACAAAAAAACATACTCTCCATTAATTTTTCATTCATGTTATAATTAGAACAATATTTTTATTTTCCCTCATTAAGGAAAGACATATTCATTGAAACTGTATACCACAATGCGTCATTTCAGTACGGCTTATTGTGAAGAATATGAAGCTTAACCCTTATTTAGTTGTGCGTAGCCAAAAAGACTGCGTACTTGAATTTAGAATTTGTAATATTATCAAGTGCGAAAATATAAGATAATTTCGACATTCGAGCCAAACATCATCACATTCTAGTGTGTGAAAATGAAGATATTGAATTTTTAAGTTATTCACTTTTATAGATTGAGTATATCTGTGTCGTAGAAATTGACACTTTTAAAAACTATACAATGTAAACTAAAATATGAATTTTTTAAGTTACATCTCTGTGTCTGTAAACATTTGTAATTCGAAAACAATGAGTGATCAAAAAAGGCTTTGTACTCCATTCGTTCGTGTTTGGAGCTTTTACAAGTCGTAGAAAATGGTCTGAGTATCGTAGCGTAGCAAATTCCGTTGAGGACGAGGATAATGTATTCGTCTGGAAAAAAGCCTATAATTTTTTATATTTTATATTTTTTTCTCAAAAATTCTCTAAAGAATTCAATAATGATGGTTTCAAGATTTTGTTCATTGTGAACACTTTTTATTTAGATATCACGGTGAATTTAGTTACTAAGAGATTGAATAAAAAAAACTACCAGTGTAAAAAAACATAAATGAACGATAGAAAGGCAAATAGTAACGCTGGAAGGTGTGTAAGATATGTCTTACTCTGCTTTTATTTCATCGAACCATTTTCCGTATAAATTTGAAAAATTCAAGTGTCTCTCTAGAAGCGCGATATCACTAAACACTTTGTGGCATTTACCTCGTTTTATTTCAATTAAAAAATTTGCTCAATATAAAAAAAAATCAAAAAATATTTGCAATTGGACTCATGTGTTATTTTTTTGGCATTATTAAAGTTACCTAGACCTCAAAATATTCGTAATTAGTTGAAACAGTATCAGAAAGCAGCACTTCAGCATAAGCTTCAGCTTAAATAGCTTTTAAGTATACAACGCTAAATAGCCCCGTACCTTGAAGTCATGTCTTTTAAATACAACTGTTAGCATATTGTTAAGGAAAATATTACAATGAAAAAATACACTTAAAAAATAAAATCTTCAAATCACTAGTAAATATAACCAAACAACATACAGATTGCAATTTTCAATAGTGGTGCGGTATAAGAACAACGAAAATCTTAGGAGAGATGAGTCACACATTCTTAAATCGAATGGAATGCTTCATCTGTATAGTTAATTAGCGAATACAATTTTCTTTTTCACATACTAAAACCATTGAAAATCCTAAGATTTGGTGAAAGCCAATGAAAATCTATTATTCAATATTTGTATTATAATGTAGGATTTGCATCCATGTCGCTACTCTATTCTGCTGACTGAATCGTTTAAGTATGTACATATTTTTATTATTAGAAATGAAAATCATGCATAATCAAACAATACTAGGAACACGAATAATTAAGTTTATGTTTCTTACCACTATCGACATAAGGTACTTGACTATCGTGTGAACGGTCAAGTACTCATAGCACAATCCAAAAGGTCTGAGCAACGCGTAAATAACTGGCACTGTTAGATTGCGTCCACTCTGAAATCTTGAGACTAAAATTTCGAAGCCGTTCAGACTCCCAAACCTGTAAACAATACAAAAATTAAAGTAATCTTCTGTAAATATTCCGTCATTTTCTGAACAGCCCATTTTCAAATTTTATTATGAAAACTATTTTACAATTTCGTTTTGCTAAAACTTTAAGTATTGACATTATTTTAAACAGTATAAAAAGCTAAAAATCGGTATAGCCAGCGTACGGGTGAAATAACTGACAATAGAAGTGTCTGGAAGTCCATTTGTAAAGTATGGCATTTTTAGTTTTGGGCTTAAATGTTAATTAAATTAAATTAAATTATATTGCAATAATTTCTCTAAGATATGAATCAACGATAAACGTTAGCTAAACTAGAGTGCTAGATATAACTTATCTGTTAAAAATTTATAAAAGTCTGTATCAGATACTGGAAATAAAATGCGCATAAAGTATCTTGTGTATTTCTAAGTGAAATTATTTTTCATATTATAAAACGAATATCGACGACAATAAAATCAGTCGTGAGATAAAATTGTAGTAATCACAATTATGAAGTTGTGTTCACTGTAAGAACGAGTCTTGCATCATTTGGCACCAGAAACGTTTTCTGAACGTTTACAAACATTATTATATTACTTGGTTATATCCGAAACTTGATTTTTCCATACATTTTAATTCATAATGATTTAATGATTCCTGTCGAATTTGGTGTATAAACAAATTGCAAATGCATACGACAGTGTTTCATGCGCTTATGTCGATTAAATATGCGTATTAAAGATATCATCTACTATATTAAAGGATTAAAGAAATTTAATTACCTGTTAATAAGATCAACCAGCCATCCTCGAGGACTTCTGGAATCTAGCGGTGGTCTGGCATAAAGTTCTTCATCGGGAATATTACTACCTGGAGGCACGGTCTCAGATACCTTTGTCGCGTTAAATGTGTGAAATCTATAAGAACCAGGTAAATTAACAGCTTCCAATATCAGATTTATAACTACAAAGTTGCAACTACTTGTTTTTAGAAATTCTGCACGCACATATGCAAAGGTTTAAAAACTGTATGTGTAGTACAAAATTACGTTTCACTTGACGATTTCTTATACTGAAACATGGTCTGGCAAAAAAGCTTTACCAAGAAGTTTCATAAAAGGCTGCTGTAGAACCTTCCATAATTCATAATAGCTTTATTATGAGAGACAACGTTATCCTCAGAAATGGATGCCACAACGCAATATGATTGCAAACTTTATAAAATATCAATTTAATTTTCAAATAATATGGAATGATTCATTGACATTGAGGTAATGATTTTTCAAATGTTAGAGTTCATTGTAAATAATGAGTATCAATACGCAGACCGATAACGTCAAATATAATTTCCCAGAGGAATATTAATATAAATAAAAAGCATGAACGCACTTATTGTTTGGATTGAAAACCATAGCGAGGAGATCGAGCAAAGGAAACCAGTCATCGTGTAGTTTGAGTACGCAGAGCTCAACGAGTCGTTCGCAATTGGCATTTATGCAATTGTGGATGTTGAACTTCCAGCTGTTGACAGCATCATCCGTCAATATCTTCGTAAAGGATATTGTAAGGCCTTCCCGAAAAAAGCGTTGGCACGCTTCACTCTGTACATCGAGTCCTGAAATATTAATTTATATTTTTACTCCAAGATGAACCACGTAACTCGATGGTTTTGTTTGTGGTGCGTTTTTCGTCTTTTTGGGAGACCTTGAAAACCAAGCAATTTATTCGTGTTTATAGATAACTCTACGCGTAACTTGGCTACCTGCCTAACTTAAAGCTCGCTCAGTTTCACTCATTTCACATATTGGTTTAATTAAACTTAGTGACTTGATCAACAAAGAAAAACATATAATTAGTTGGTGGTCTTGAAATTTTAAGTAGATAATAAGTTCTTGTTGTAAAAATGACTGGCTAATTGATGATATATAATAAAAGCATTAATACTTTCATACTTTATAAATCTTGAACAAATAAGTACCATTGTATTTAATTTCAATTGTAGTAATGATATAAAGTTTCACCGCTTTTTTAAATATTATTCTTTCCTCTGATTTTTTCCTCTTGATTTATAGGACTCTCAAACAATGATTATATTAATATGAATATGATTGGAGAACTAAAGCGTAGGATCTATCATAATAAACGTCCCGTGAGGAAATCGGCACAGGGAAAGGTTTCTCTCTGATGGTTATTAACCGAAACTTGAATAAAATGCCTCCATTCGCCGACAATGTTTTCATAGCTGTTTCCCTTTCAATATACCGATAGATAAGATACCTTTTCTGCATAGATCAATGCTAGCCTGTAGCAGACACTCAAGTTCCTGTTCAGGAAGAACCGGGACGATCCAACGCGGGCTCGAAATCTTCTCGTCAAGCACAGCCAACTTCGCATGCGGAAAATCTGGTTCTCCGTGATGTTGCTGTTGTTGTTGCTGCTGTTGATGGAGATGAAGATGGTTATTCTCTTCCGAATTTGACACGTCAGTGCACTCCGTCTGTACCACGTTATCCGTCAATTGTAACCCCGACATCGTGTCCGCTAACTGCTGTGGTCCTGCCGGACTATGTATCTATACAAAAATGTTATGATGGTTACCAATTTATTAGAGTATATTAGAATTTTCAACAAACTAACTTATACAAAGCTTTTGTTATTGTAACAAGCATGGCTCTAAATTCTAGATCAACACTTAAAGTTTTAAGCATAGTTCAGCTAAGGAAGGTTCAGCTAGAAACAAATTAATGTATAGCAAATGGACTATAGAGCTTGTTACTTTTCTGTGAAACAATAGATAATTAATATTATCAAATGCAGTTATACAAGTGAGCTTTAATTAATTCTTTCAGAATATTAAAAGAAGTTTTTTATTATTTTTTTCTATTTCGCACATATATTTACATGGTCACATTTGCTCAAGATGATATACAACTCTCACGGAATAAAGAGCTTTTTACAAAATAAGAATCAGAATGCGAAATAAAAACCAAACAAATAAACAGATGGAAAAAAATTAATTTATAACAAATGAACTTGAATCATAATATAAATCCGTTATGTAGTTTGATGACAAGTTAAATAATATTTTTCTAAATGTGAACATTCTTGCTTATTCTTTTTCACCAATAATTTTAATTGTCCAATCACATCAGAAACTATCAACAAGTAAATTTAATATAACTATACAGGGTTATTCCAGCCAACAAACAACCTGAAATTAGCCTATACGATTTTTATGGTAGAAATATCAACTTTAATTGATGCATTTTCTCTAAATAACCCTGTATATCATTCATAAACTTAATTATAATTACTAATATATGTCGTTATTAAAAGCAAAGGGGCATATGCTCGCTCAAAATCCTATGTTTATATGTCCTTTTGCTTTGTGACGCGATATGAGTAAATAATAAAGTGCAGGGGAAAAGTGGAAAACTTTTGACAAAATATAAGGTGTAATGGAAATACTAAAAATGATATGTATGTGATATCTTTTGATATGTCAATAAATTGCATTAAACGATATTATCATATTTTAATAACGTTAAATATTCTAATTGGACCAAGAAATATGCAGTTCCAATTAAAATTAGCGTTTGCAAAGATTTGTTTTTAAATACCTGAGTATTTTGTTGGCTCTCGGGAGGATCTATGCCAACCCCCTGGCCTCTAGTAGCAATCGTCATTCTGGCTCACCTCTGCTATTCTCCAACTGTCTCAAAATCTCCTGTTCTTGTTTCAATAGCGTAATGACAAGTATCCAGCACATTCACTGGCATTAAATACAATTATATCCTAAAGGCCTTGTTCCACTAACTTATACCTACATTATCTGAAACAAAAAATATTATGTAAAAATTAAATATTATTCATTGACAATTAATTTGATGTTCTTGCATTTATAAATTGCTAATATTATCGACTCAGAGCAAATTTAATTCAGAATACAGAATTATACTTTACATACAATTTGTGTTATAAAGTATGCGTTTACATAGTTGTGTATTGAAATATACTTTAATTTTCTATTATAGCATATATTTCTGTGATTTTGTAGTCATGTGTGATTTGCTACGCATTGCATTGTTTTCAAGCTGTCAAAGAACCACACTGAACTTGTGGAGTGATTATAAATTGACTAAAAATATACTGTAGAAGTAGTAATGAAAATTAAACTAGTAAAAGTTTGATGATATTTGTATGTTATTCCCAAAGATAAGATATAGTTGCTCTCTCTCGCTCTCTCTCTCTCTCTATATATATATATATATAGATATAAAAGTGATTCGTATCAAAATCTGAATGTTTTTTAGTTCCAGCTCATTAATTTTTATAGTCCTGTACAATGTATAATATAGAAAATAACACAGCATAATGTCATTATTTTCAAATTTAACAAACATATTTACATGAATTCTAAACAGATATTATCATCAAAACTATACAGTGTTACAGAAAAATCAAGATATAATAATAATTACAGATATATTTATTACTCTATTCCTCAAATAAATGAAAAACTTCAAAACACTCAGTTGTGTACAATGATATTTCTTTGTAAAGAAAGAATCTAATAACAGCACAGATAGTTTTGAGTAGTAAAGTGATACCATGACAATATTATATTTCATAAATAAATAATATTGATGTATTGATAATATCAATTATGATGAAACAGATAAAGTAAAAAATATAAAAAACAAAAACTTTTGATACAGACATTTCATAACATTTTTCAAAACTGATAAAATTCCTTAAGACACAACACACCACGGAACAACACTTCTTGGCTTTTTCGTCGCAATAATGCATAAAAGATAATCAATGTACAAACTAGCTTTTAGTGTAAACATACATAAGGATTTTAATAATGGTGACAAACTATACGAAATAAACACAACAAACATTTAAACACTAGTACTAGATTTCACAATTTTTCAGAAAAAGAATGTATAATGTGTTCTTAGGAGAAGTAAATCAGAAACCTCAATAAAGGACTGGAAATGATTTTGACATTCGAGCAGTGGGAATATATTCATAGTAATTTTGATATTAGACTCCCTAAAGAAGAGAATTCCTTGAATACAACTAAATCAGATAAACAGTTCTTAACGTCTTTGCTATACGCTGAAATTCATGAAGATTATTAAACGCAGACTTGTAGAAAAATCGAGAGAATCAAAGTAATATCAAAAAACGGACAAAGGTTAATGAGAAAAGACGGATTCGAATGATTATCATTGAGTAAAAGCAGAAGAGAAAAGAGCGAAATATTAATGAAATTGGATGATACTGATAAATCCGTCGTGGTTTAGTTCGGAACAAAATAACCTTGGAAATCGAAGGAATCCTTTTAGTGCCAGAGCTTGAAAATCGGAACGTCCGCACCTGTCGATCGAATAGTCCGGGAAGCCACGAACCACACACCCCGTCGTGATAACCGCTGCTCTTGTTACGGTAGGAATCCTTTGACAGTCACGTTAATGTATCCAGATAACCGTCGTAGACAAGCCAAGGGATTTCGGTGAAAGATTTGCTTAAATTCGGACGATGTTTATGAAGCTTGCGGCTATTTTTCGGTCGGTGCGCCAGACCGGGCCTGCTCCGGACAAAATGGCGACGAGCCTAACGATTGGCACTGCCAAGCTAAGTAAAAAGGCTGGAAAATCACGCTATCCCGCTCGAAATTCTCTTTAAATAGAACAAAGATTGATGTGCAATGTTCCATAAATGTCGCGTTGCACCGGTCAACAATAAACGCACCTTTACATAGTAAATCGTGGTAGAAATTCGTGGTGCAGTTTTGACGTGACGTTACGAACTCACTGCAAATCTGTAAACATGACTAGGAGAGCGCTGCGATCGGGAAACCCCCATCAAGGGACACACCGAAGGAAGATACACAAGTTTCTTGGGCCTGTAGATAGAGCGATACTAGCGCCATCAACTAGTCGCTCAAGTAATTGTCAGTTGACTGTAGCGCCACTAGCGCGCTTTGTCCGTAGTAAATTTTATCTTTTACATATTTTTAAACGATGCCACTGCCACTTGTCTGTACCTATCCCGACTCTTCACACCCTACAGGACTTTTTCACGTGATTTCTTTATTGTTTCTCTCCGTCCATAGCTGTCTTCTCATGCACCTTACTGCGTCATATCTATTTTACGTTCGTCAAACAAATAGTTAATCATTTATATAACCTCACTCTTTTGATAAATCAGTCGGTTCTCTTTTAATTCCCCGAGGCATCTTGACAATATAATACAATACAAATGTATATTTTTGTATACAATACAAAAACGTAGCCATCGACACTCATTATCATACTACATTGGCTGTGTTCTGAAGAAACACAGCTGAGGGAGCAAATACATTTGATTGGTTAAATTTCACACTGTTGCAAGACTTACGATCAAATGACAAATCAAACGTATTTGTTCTCTCAGCGGTGTTTTTTCAGAACAGTCATTGATGAACCATTACACGCTAAACACTCGAAATCCTCTTCCCAGTGCTTATCAAGATCTTCCTTCTAATCCCTTTCGGTGACACAATTTTTCATTCGTTATAAATTTACTTATTTGACTTTATTAATGGGATCTTGTGAATTAGTCTATTCGAAATTGTTTCCTATGTATACCTTTACTATTATTGATTATTGGGTCTATGATCATTGCACATAATTACAGTTTCGTTTCATGCGTTACATAGCTGTAGAGTTTGGTAATGATAATGAAAGTCTTTTAATAATTTATTTCCATACACTTCATTGAACTGTACATAACATTTCAGGTATTTCGGCTGCCTTAAGTTCTAAAGTTCACATCGAAATAAGTCTGTGTGGTATCGGCGAGCTTCGTTAAACATTCTTTTTAATTGCTTTTCTTTTCTTTCAAAGAGGTAGGGCTACATTTTCGATACGATATGCTGTATTATTTTTCACCCTGTATACACACATATATACACATAAACACATAAGATATCCCGAAATTCGTATTTGTAGATAAAACGTTTTGACACTTTTAACAGTACTGAAAAGGACAATAGAATACGACTAAAATAAAACTTGTTTCCTCTCGAAATAGCAGTCTTACTATGTTGGGTATTACGCTACATAAGAAATAGATAAGAAAATCTGACGCTTTAAATTTAATTCTTATGCAACGGTGTGATATGATTTGAAGGATATTATTATTCATTGACAGTGACTGAAATTTGTTTACCATATACGTACACTGACTACTCATCGATTGAATGGCTAGCTTAAAAAAATTACAGACAATAGTGTATAAAAAGTTACTTTCACTTCTGCAACATATTTCTTTCATTTGAAATACTTAGCAAACAATAAAAGGGTTTTCACGATTTACTGTTTTAACTTACTGTGTAAAGTGTGAAAATTATATCCATATCATTTCAGTGATTCTAATAAAATTTCTAGTACATTTTTAAAGAGACAATATCTCTTATTTAAGAAATTAAACGTTTATGCACTTTGTATCCCGTCGATGTCAAAGATCAATCGCCTATTGCGTGTAAATACGACTTTTATGTGACATGCTAGATGTATATATGTATATATGTATCTTAGGTATAGTCTAAGTGTATATTGTATGATCGATACGTTCAACGTATACATTTAGACATGTAGGTCAACATCTCGACAAAAATTCATTTCCTGAAGAAATGAACAATAAGCAATAAAAATTAAAAGACTTGAACGTCCCTTCATCAACCGAAGTCGTCCGAGCATTGGGGATAGGACATGAAATAATGAATTTCATGTTCAGTTAACTTTCTATCCTCACAAGAGATAAGTGTTGGAAATTGTTCTTCTATTTGTCATAGCACCTATTTTTAAGGAACGCGTTGCGTTCTTCGTAATTGCAGTGCGATTTTCAAATAGATATTGAAAAGTCGCTAAATTTTACAAAATACGAACAACCTTCAAATAATTGGCTGCAACACATAAAACACATTGAAATTTTAACGTCGTATTCTTGAATCTTTTCATTCATTTTTAAGTTCGATTGAGCTACCACAAGATAGAGTTTGGGTTTTCGCGATTCAGATTTGTCAAACAAGTCGGAAAGTGTGCAGGGCTCTTCTTCTTGGCTTTCTACCCATTGCATCACAAAACTAAATCTTGCAATTCTTTTGTCAATTCAGTTTCTTTTTTAATCTTGTTCAGTTGATTTATTTCTAACTGCTTACCAGATGACTGTAGTTCTTTCAGCTTCGCTATTTGCTCCAATTTCTGTTAATTAAAATCAAAACTTTTCTTGCCATAAGTTTCTATAACACGATAATTAAGCCAAAGTACTTACGCTTTTAATTTTTTTAATTTTCTTGTCTTTCTCTGGATCGCCAGTTAAGTCTGGATCAGGAGTGGCAGTAGTATTTGAAGATTTTGTGGATGCTGGGCTGATTTGACCATTGGGTGTACTTGAGTTTTGTGAAGTTGCTCCTTCCGATTCTTTCTTGGCCTTTTTTGCTTCACGTCTCTTTTTGAATTTCAGCGCCGCTTTCGATGGGTTCGCTGCAAATGTATAAAATGTAATGATGATATGGAACTAACTTTTAGACTACTAAAACCCTCTGTTTAGGCATCTATGCTTTTCTAGAACTAATGCCTATTACATAGCAATTGTTTTTTTTCTGAGATTATAGAATACCTAGTACTTTTTTTGTTTCTGAAAAATAAAGAATTACTCGGTCTTTGGAGATTTCGGATCTCTCATTGATTACGTGAATAACATGTAAAGAACAATTGCAATTAATAGGGTTCTGACAGAGATTCTTTTCCAAAGCGGAAAATGGGGGGGGGGGGGGGGCTTTTTCAAGGTTAACAATCATTTCGAGAAGATTTTCACAATAATTAATCTAAAACTAAAAGACTAATCCGGTGCGAAATTTGTTACATATTTCTAATTTACATAAAAATTATAGTAACAGAATTTTACTTAATAATAACTTGATAATTTATTTAGTTTTATACTTACTGTCTGACGATTTAGGTCCATAGTCTTCATCATCGTGTAATTTGAATGTAATGGTTTGTCCTCGGGCCGAAGGTGGGCGATACGCTTGCTTTGATGCTAAAAAACAATATATTTGTATCATTATAACACCAGAATTTTGTTAAAATATCGATAGATATAGAACTACCTGATATCACTTTCTGCATCATTTAAAATACCGCATTCATTTTTTGTAAAATTCTAAAAATAAGTAGTGTAACTAAATTACCCTGTGGTTGACTAGGCGCTATACCCTCTACGGCTTTGTAACTGATAGCTTTCTCAGGAAATGCATTTGGTGGGTACGTCTGCCATTGGACTTCCCACAATTCTTCTTGCTTGTTCCACGGTCTCTCATACAGTAGAGTTCCAGTGTAATGCCAGATCTTGAAACTATTCGCCAATAAAAACGGATTTACCATATACGCAGTTAATAAAAAATACTATATCTTACCCGTTACCCACTCGAAGTCTGGGTGCTGTTGTGGCAGTGAGAAAATGTTCACCATCTGGTGACCACTGAAGTAACGTGGTGTCCGGTACTTCCGTCTTTGCGATAATCTTTCTATTTACGGTATCCCACAATTCGACGGAACCACTACTCAAGTTTCCAAGCCCAGTCAAAAGAAGAAGTGCACAACTGACTTAAGGAACGATAATTTCGAGATTATTTAACTAGTTAATAGAAATATTAAAATTTCAAGAAGCATAAAAAAGGATATTGTTCCCTTGTGGATTGTAATAAATGCTGTTTCGATGCTTTGTCCCTAATTCAAAGATCGGTTCACATTTAAGATTGAACAGCGTGGCTTTGGACGGCATCAAACCATATATTACGCAAAATTCAGTTTGTTTTGGTGACCATTCGACTGCGTGGATAGGACCTTCTTTACCTAAAATAGTAATTGTAAAAGAATCTTTACAAGATATTCTGACAATTATTTATGAATGCAATCTCATTCTATTGTTTCAAGCATTCACATATGAATTCCTTATATTATTAAACCAGTTGTTAGGTTGTTCTCGTTTTTCGCGGATACAGCAGTGAAAATATATGAACATTTTCATACAATAGCTTAGTGACTGTATATTTTGTTTTACACTTACTAAGCATAACCATAGCAGTCTCGCCCTTTGTTCCAAGATAATGCAGAGTTTGTTTGCCATAGTAGGAAGCGCCAGTTTTGTCGACTTCAGTGCTGGTCATCAGAAGGGCACTAGTTCCTCGTTGATTCCAATAAATGTCCACTCGGTCGGCCTGAAATATAAATAAGAAATTACACTAAGGACACTGCACTTGACAAAGTGTTGAAATTCATTAAATGAAGGTGTGAACAGAGCATTACTTGGAAGAAACTTTTGTTCGCCAGAGATTGAGTTGATTCAAATTTAGGATACTGGAAAAGTCTTCCAAAGGAAGGTTGGCCGGATTTCCCTAAAAATGAATTCGAATCACGTATTAGATATAGCAAAATATATAATTTAGTAATCTCTTCAGCATTCATACCTGGCATGTAACATAAAATATGGTATGGTGCGGTGTTTGGCGATATGCTAAATTTGGTAATTTTCGCCACATGTATCCTATGGACGATCTTATCAAAATTGGCATTCTCGTAAAAGACTACGTCACTGTTTATTAGCATACCACAAATTTTTTCATCATTCGACCACTGGGGCTCCCTGAGAAAAATTGAGTCATCGATTAGGTGTTATTGATTTCGGTTAAAATTATTATTAGAATGTATGCATTCTCGCTCGAACGTTTTATCTACTCATTTGCGCTATGACTGATTACTTTAAATGTACATATGTGTTAGTAGCACAACATATTCATGAGTTTTGAATTAAGCAGACAATCTAGCATAATGTTGAAAAATTCCAACCATTACCAGTCTGTTTGTTTCTTGTGGATGAAACTTTTGACAAGTTCACCATTCTCTGATTTCCATATATACAGGTTTGGGCTGCCTTGAGGATTAGCTGGAGTCGCTAAAATTAGATGATTTGATATATAAGAATTTTTGTACGTAAGATATAATCATAAAGAAATAAGTCAAAATCAAGTAATATGAGTCTCTATGCAATTGTAGAAGATCTGAATTATTATACATATTACCAATGAATTGTTCCCAGGTAATAAGATAATTGCCCAGTTTGGAAAATTGAAGAGACCAAATCTTCGGCCTTTTAATTTCAGCAATGATCTTCCAGGTCTCACATAGGATTATCTTCAAGACTTGACCATTGCACCAGGCGAAGTATCGTCCTTCAGGACTGAACTGCATAGTCTTGCATGATTTGCTGTCATCTTTGGGAAAGGCGTCAACCGACTCGTAAGTCGGTGGTCCCTGGCTCAAGCTGATTCCAGTGGATCCACGTACTAAAATTTTGTTACAGTGATTGTACAGTCAGTCTACGAGTTTAATGAGTCTCTAGCAAACCACACGTGGCTTTGCACCGAAATATATTTTATTTTTTTGTTTTAGCATGTGATTTCCATGCGATAGAAATTTTTGCATTGATTTTATGATTTTATATATTCATCACAAAGTAGTATGCATTCACATGGGATTTTTCTAAGTTTTCTATTACTTGAATTTAATTAATCATCATATCATCATTCTCCACAATTACTACGATTATGAATGTACTGTTGCGCCATGAGAATTGTACCTTCAAAGGCTTGATATCTTTTCATTTGATAATATAAACCTGTACTCTTAATGTGAAATGAACCTCATAGGCCAATTATGGTATTGATATAAGATACGATCATAATTATTGTAAATCATATAAATAGCAAAGAATGGTACTTGACCAATATACATTAAATACAAGTAATTTATTATTTCCATAGCTGAATCAACTGTACAAAAATATCAGTAACCCTCACTTTTCTAATGGCATTTTGTATTAGGTAATTTCCCCTAAATGTCTACGCATTATTCATCTATAAAAATTCCTCATGTTATATTTGATATATTTAAGAACAATCTCAATTAAGTACAATATAAAAAAATTGGTATTAAAAACTTATAATGATAATATTAACGTTAAATAACGCTATATATTATTAAGTTTAAAATATGTGAAAACTCTAATAATATAAAAAACAAAACAAGCAACATTAATGCTTACAAAAATAGAATAACAGAGTCTCCAGGTTCAGTATTTAAAGTTCGTAGATACATAACCTCTCAGATATAAAAGCAAAAATATGTAAATCATAACATTATAAGAATATCGCCAATATTATTTTTTATTAAGTTCTACCTAAAAACTAAAAGTACGATGTTAAATATTTGAATCATTAGAAAAAACTTGTTCCTTTCTCTATGTAACATATCAAAAAATAATCCTTTTATGTACTAAATATAGGTGTCAATGCAGACATGTTATGCCAGTTATAAATTTTAAAGCTTAAAACCAACTTAACTTTGATAATTGACTGACAAGATATCATTATTTTCTGATTAAAATTTTCGTTGATCGTGATATAGGTTAGTTTGCCACGCCGACAAGAATGAATGGTCTTCATACTTTACAAATATTTTTATGAAATGAAAAACAAGGAACGAAAAATTATTATTGCAATGTAAATATCAGTATTGAGATATTTGCGGGTTTTTAAAGTTCAAACTACTCGCAGTTGGCATATAGGAATAACATTTTTTCGGCGTGATGACATACATATGACACATTTTTGCTTAGAGAAATATGGAACAAATTCGACATATTTTTTCCTCATCAGACAGTAATCATTGGAACCTTCTTGAAAATCAATTTTCCTTGTGTAAAGAAACTTAAATAGTTGCGATAGTGAAATTAGAACACAATTGCAGCAGAAACGATGAAAAATCACATACCAGCAACACAGGGGACGGTTGACGCCATTTTACCTCCGTAACCATGTGCTGTCACATATCGATTCAAATTGTTTGATCGACGAGTGTTCATACACGAGAAAACTCGATATGGTGGCGAATACATTTAAACAAATCGACTCGACTGAAAAACACAATTGTAAGAACATGTGGAACAGTATTAACTTCAACTGACACAGTATGATATTCTACTCAAAGACTTTTTCCTCAACGGTACATCCTTAGAAATATTAATTATTCTAAGGTATAAAGATTTTGAAACCACATTGCAAATGCAAGCTATCTTTATTTGTTAGCCAAAATTGTATCACTGTTCAATAGTGTAAAGTATAGTACGGTGTAGTATACATGATACAATAAAACAAGTTTATATAAATATATGTAAATATAGTAATTTCTTTGAAAAATATAGTAAATAATATATATGATCAACATAATCTGCCATGCTTTATAAATGACGTTAACTTATTCACGAATCGCAGTAAAGTCTGCACTGGTTATGTTAACGCTCATAGCTCTGTATTAATGTATATAGTCGGCCCACGAGTTTGGTGTGGTTTCTTGACAGTTCCAAGAGTCTTAACGTAAATAAATAGTAAGTAAATAACTTGTAAATAACATTTTATGCAGTGATATGCGTGCCTTATTAGAAACTTCATTGTTTTCGATCTGTCAAAAAAGCACATCGAACTCGTAGACCGACAGTAGCTATAGATAAATACGCAAGTAAATTAAGCATGATTGTAATACAATAAAAATACATTTATCAAAATAAAGTAATAAGGCGAGATTTTTAAACACTGTAAATCCTTTCAAACATGAACAATGTCTCTTGTATTAATCCACAGTTACTTTGTTTCTGCTATATCAGAAGATAGCAAATCAAAAACCGTTAGTTGTAGAATGCAACATACATATTATGTTTTAACATCCTTTATGCATTGTATACTTTTGTCAAAATAATATATATCATAAGCGCAAGTCATGCTTTGCTTCTTGTAATTCCACTAGCTATCTCTAACAAATCTAACGTATGTATTTTCCTTATAGCCATCTTGTATGATTTAATTGTGCATATTACCACACTCACGTTACACCGATCGATTAGGTGTGTTAATTTTCGGTTGGATTACGCTTTAACTATCACTAACTGATAATAAAATCCAAAAATAAAAAGTATATTATAATTTAGAGCGGATTCATTGAACAAAAAAGCGAGTTTCTATTCCGCAAAATTTTGAATTAGTGTTTTACTGTAAAAAAAAATAAAGATCTAGAACAGGAAAAATTTGCATAGACTTCCATAAATTTTCACATCAACAACAAAATTTCTTATGTACGTTATAAACTGTGAACGTAAACAAAATATAAAGTCAATTACATGTATAATTAATGTCACAATTGAATTACTTGATACTGGGTAATTAGTGTCAAATAATTGCATGCAAAGAGAGCAGCTGTTAGTTTAACCATTTCAGGAAATATAAACAGGTTTGATACCTATGGAAATCAAACTACGAATTTGCATGATTTTAATAATTTTGCTTGACACGTTTCTATGCAAATCGTTGTTGGTAAAAACAATCGTAACCGCTTATATGAATTAATACATGTTCGATAAGCAATACTACTGCGAGTAAATGTTATTCGGTAGGAATACATTACAAACATGTTCAAAGCTTATTCAAACCTGAAAAGAAATTGTTTTCCGATTGAATGGTATACAAGTTGACGAAAATTTGTCCGATTGAGTTGTAATGGTACGCATCTATATGTGTTTACTTAAATCTATATCATCCGCAGTGTAGAAACCGTCAAAATAAATTAAAGAAAGTTTATGGGATTAAATTAGATTGAGAATTCATTACTTTCATCGTTATCATCATATTTCCCTTCGGTTTAGTCCTTATTTTCTGGTACCAAATCATACCATCCGGTTAACGGTTGTGTCAAGTCCATAACAGAAAACGTCATATGTACTTGTCCCATAACGTTACTGCCAGTAGATAACCAACCCTTTTGTGTGCAAACTGATATTTCAAGAGTACGAGCTTCCAGATCAGCCTGCGAAATCACGTAATCAAATTGTTCGTCGAATACTGGACTACAGTTATCTTTGATTACAGCAGTTTTTCTTTTTGTTTCCTTGTGCTTATCCGGCAGAAGATAAAGCTTCACGTACGGATCTGGTATGTTGCTTGGATCATTTTGAGGAAGTGGTAAATTGCTGTTAACATAAATAAATTTTAAACTGATTAAAATGTATACAATATTGATGTACAGACGCCACGAAAAATAAATAATACATAAGTTGTCTTGGACGTGATAAGAAAGAAAAGAAGGATACGCTAAATTCCATAAATTCTCAAATTCTTTACGGTTTTTTCAGAATCCAGTTTAAGAATCGTTTCACCCATCCGAGCAGGTAGGACTCGTTAATCCATTAGAATAAAATGCATACACATCGTGTTTCCACAATAATGGTTTCAATGGGTTGCTTTCATTCGTTAGAGTATCAATGTCCAGAATCGTCATTTGCCAGAAACGGCAGTTGCCCGAATGCCATTTGTGTTCCTGTCACTTTCGGCAGCTGTCCATATAGCAGAAATCTACGTCTAGCTGTTCGACTATATATACTGACCCGTTCTGCTATCGTAAGTAACAGATCACAAATTGCGCTCGGGCAGTTGCCGCCGTTTTTGGCAATTGACGATTCTGGACATTGATTTTCTGGCAAATGGAAAAGAATCGATTCATGCGCTTCTTCTATTCTGACTACAGCATGACTCTAAACATGTATTTTAATGGACTATATAAGATTACTTTAATGCCACAAGAATCTGTGTGCTCGTTACAAGTATCAAACATAATAATGTTTTACTTACGCGACTTTATGAACCACAACAATCAGCTTTTGTCTAGGCACGCTGTAGCGCAATGTCAATTGAATTCTACCGAGTTTCGCTTCACCAGCTGATGATGTCACACTGAGATTCCTGTGAATTAATCCAGTAGCAGCCTGCAATGGTGCAGCTGCAGAATCGGAAGTCATTATTTCTTCGATTGATTCTTCAGCAACTGGAGGTGCTGCAATCAATCCACCTGCAGACGAAGAGACTGCACTACTGGCAACACTGTGTACCGATTCCTTTGATGACTGCTTTCTCAATGGACTCGGAGGTACTGCAATAACATCATAACGAACAGTAGTCAAGCAATGCGATTATCAATGCACTATTATGCGCAAAATGTAATCTCTAGAACTCACTGCTGCTTGAAGGCGTGCTGTTTGATTCTTGTCTTTCTATCTTTTTATTCAATTCGTTTATGTCATGATCATCCTCATCCTCTTCGGAAGTAGGTTCTGGTTCCTCGTATTTTAGAATCTAAAATAATACGCAAAAGCGTTTAATAATTTTACAAATTAGATTGAACATCAAATAAAAGAGTCAATTGATGCATTGCGGTGGGAGAAATGAAATCCATGCGATAGTTGTAAAATATCATATGGTTGGACTGTTGGATTAATATGATAAAACGCCTTAAAGGATTTCATATAGATTAACACACAACGCACGAAATTTGTGAGAACTTACTCTGAGTGCCATTGATAGTACCAATTTCGTCTCTTCACTGGCGTGTTGTAAAGTGTATGGCTGTTGGGTTATTTCTAGATTTTCTTTATCCAAAAGAAGCGACAGATTGTAGCTCATAATTCCAATAATTGTGCCAGTCTTCTCGTCGTGAATCTATAAATATAGTTAAACATGTTACGTGTACTTTACAAATTAATAAATAATTCTAGTACCATTATTTGCAAAGTGTCGTTTTCAGGATTGGACACCAGAAAGGTAAAGCCTTGTTCCCAAACAGGATCGCATGACCTCAGCATCGTGGCCGTTCTCTTACTACGATTGCTGACACTAGCTTCCAAGTAAACATCGGGTTGCTTATTGCCTTTAAGACACTGCAAGTAATATTTCAGTAAATCAGATTTAATTCGACTGTAATACATTTTTAACATATTACTGCATTACGATGTTAGCAATCAATATAATATTCTTTGTTAAAATATAAACTCAAAATGAGAGGGATTTTGTTGCTGCAAAGGCATGCCAGATCGGCCAATCAGGCAAACAATCAAACAGTTTTGGGATGGGAAAGTAATGTTTAATCACAACCTCGATAGTCTATTACAGTCTATGTTTTGATTTTTACTTTAGATACCTGTACCTATTGAAAATCAATTTCTACGGTACCCGGTTATTATCAACTATTCCAACTTTATTTCCCCCATCATGCCTCAATATAGTCTGCGTGATGGACAAATTGGTCATGCCTTCACAGCAATTCAGTTCTATCCATTTTGGACATTTTATAAGACTCACCCTGTACATTTAGTTTCTTTTTACATTCTACTTCAATCGGAATCTGATTGTGAGTATAGTTCCGTATGCACTGATAGTTTAAACAATATCGTTTTAAAGAAGAAGTACTATTTTTCCCATATCATTTTTGAGCACCTCTTAGTGCATCGAAACCTATTCCCAGCTTCTGTACTAATTGCATTGTAACTTTGATGTATACATTACATAAGAATTTTCTTAACCGATTATTTATCTACCGTAATTTAAGTCCTACCTGCACATTTAAATATTTTCTTAATTATATTTCAATCGGGGTCTTTCAATATCGGAAATCAGATTCCTGTTTGTGATTTAATTTACGATCAACGAATCAAGTCCGAAATGTGTGAAATGATTATAATA
The DNA here is from genome assembly GCA_030142615.1 of Syrista parreyssii. Classification (NCBI taxonomy): domain Eukaryota; kingdom Metazoa; phylum Arthropoda; class Insecta; order Hymenoptera; family Cephidae; genus Syrista; species Syrista parreyssii. Next base: position 130,603 of record JARQTG010000394.1, read on the forward strand.
CAGAGTGTCGTCAAGAAAGGCTGCGGCCAAATGAAAGCAATAGAATTTCAGGTTGTAAACGATCAAGTCTATAATTCGAAGGGACGGACCCAAAAAATAAAATTCTCAGCAACTTTTTCAGCAAAGGTTTGCTGAGAATATACTTTACATGTACTATTGTTTCTGAATTTCGGTTGGCCAACCCACATTAATGTAACACCTGACTGACCAGTTATGTGACGCACGGGTGCTACATGGTCCCACATAAGCGAAAACCTTTCCAAGGTGCACTGGTATTGAAATCCCTTCCAAGCCCCAATAAAACAAACTGCAATGTTTGCGACTCGTTTGCAAGTTAACCCTTTGCACTCGACGCCTTTCTCGCTAGAGGAACCAGCAACTCGAGGCTGTTTCGATAGAACTTACCGCCTTCTGAAGGCGTGTCACGCTGTACTTCCTAGAAGGAAACCCAATGCGCCTTGACGTCTACCCATGTCGATATTCCAATCAAGGCTTTGAAGTTTACCCAAAAATCATAAACAGTAATTGTCGTCTCTCACTCGCCGTTCGAGTTGCTGCATCAAACCAAGTGGCGACTGGGAATCGCCTCTCGAGTGTAAAGGGTCAAAACATCCAGACGTGGCTCCAACACGTAAGCCAATGGTAATCAGTTTTAAATATTATTGTTGATATTTGAGTTTGAGATTAAAGTAAAACGTATCAGACACATCTACAGAATGAAGTATAAATAATTATTCGTGCTAATGAAGTTTTTTGAGTAATTTAATTAGAAACTCACTGGTAAATTTTTGGCTGAATCGACATAAAGAATCAGAAGCGCAGAGCTCAGCGAGGTAACTCGAAGTTGACGAATTTCGTTCAAAGCCTGCAATCACACATAAAAGATGCATAGGAACCGTACATTGTTCGAGATGCATAAAAACGCATATAAATATAAATGTGAAATAAAAATCGTTTCACTGTTGTCGAAAACAGACATCTGCTATGAATAAAATTCAGACAAGTTACTCTTTATTAATTTTAATAAAATCGTGTATTAATAAACAAAAGCATCAACGTACCATCGACAAATCAGATATATTTTTAGAGAGCTGGAGCCAAGTGAGACGTAAGTGGACCATTCCATGTTTCGCAAGTTCCAGAGCGATCCACTATAAACACAATCATAATTCATTAAGAAATGCTCGTAGTGGGTAGCAATAATAACGGGTATAACTCACCGTATCTATTGTCCCCTTCAGTTTAACACGGTTAACTTCGATAGTGGCTCTATTTATAAACAGAAAATTGCATCGTTACTTTCTCATACATGTAACTTTATACCAAGCATTCATTCGATAGCTCTCATGTGAAGTAGTACAATGGCGACGCAACCATATGGTGCATATAGGCACGACATACCTACAGATATTTACTCATTTCATGGCCAAAGAGGCTGCATTTTCATCAATTAAGCAGAGAATAGGATCAATATATCGTACAGCCGACAATGCAATAGCCACGCATAAACCAAACTCATGCCTAATGATTCATCGAGCTACGTCATAGTCGAATAACGATAAGATTGATTGAGGAATCTACGAGGGAGCTATTGGCTATCAAATACGCTAATTTCATTCATAAACTTTTTGTCAAAATGTTAATCTTTAATAAAATAAATAAAAAATTAAAGAGGTTTTGGTCAAAATTTTCCTTATAAGATCACGCTTTACGTTGGGCAGATTTTGTCAGATTCGGAATCAGTTTCGCAATTATCTCATCAACAAGTGCATAATGTAAGAGACCTTGTAAATATAGGTATGTTGTGTATATGCGGGTAAAACTGTTATACAGAAAATTCAAGCAAATGATTCTCATGGTTATGAAATCGATCCACAATACCAGCAATGCTCAGTCCTCTTTCTTAATCCATAATAGCCATTTTAAAGTTTGTTCCTTCAATTTTTATGAATGTCTCTATAGAAACTGTATCGTCCACCGTGAAAACCATGCTTACGCGTAAAGATTTCAAGAAGTGATTAATATAGGAGAAGCGATGAAAACAGAACCTCGTATCGATGCAAAAGATATCGGCAATTTATAAGAATCTATACAAAGGTAATAATTCTGGAGTCGAAAATATACATATTTGTCCTAAAGGTACAATTTGCATACGTAAACACTGCAAGGGTAGAACTATGTAGTGTGGCTGGATGTGTAGCTGTGGCAAGGAAAGACATTAGCCATCTACGTTTGCTTTGCTTCTCTGTGATTTGCTCATATAGCTTGCATTCGTGTATCTTGGACCAAATACCTGCCGAGAGGATCATCCTGACCGGTGTTGTCTTTGTCAAAGAGCCGCGCGGTCACCCTGCCACAACGGCTCATACCGCCTTGCACCACAAACTGCCACCACACACAAGCCACTTGTTTAGTTATATTATTCTCCAGTCATCACCTTCAACCTTGTGAGTTTATTAGTATATTCACAATACTGCATTTACGTTATTGTACGTTAAGTATTTCGTCACGAATATCTACAGAAACATCTTTTTATTATACAGATTCGTTAAATTTTAAGGCAACAGCTAATAACTGGATTCTAGCCATTTTCTGGTCGTATACAATATATTTTGAACATTGACATTTTAATTTGATTACGTTACTCGTTACATTGCGAGTTTTCATTGCAGTTCATACAGAGAGAACAGAATAGATCACTTTTACATATTTAAATTTCTAGTTGGGTTTCATTCATAGTCACTATACCTAGTGTATGGTGTTTAAAGGCATGCATAATGCTTTTGACGCATGTAATAATCGAGTGATAAATGCGATTGTAATAGTGCAATAACGTATTGCTAGTTGATTAATTTTCAATTGTGTTTTACAGTGTTATTTTTCTATTTATTAAGGGGAGACTCTACAGAGTTCTCGATGATTTACAGAAAAAAAAAAAAAAAATCGATTTTACGTGCTACGTGAAAAACTAGTGGATCAATGTTACTGGTCGTAACTTTGTGGTCTGGTACTCAGCAATCTAAATTTTTAAGAAAGAGGTTCGTCAATTTGTTGCTCTGCTGGAATATTTTTCGCGAATCCTTCAAAAAATCACTTGAAACGTCACAACTTCTGTTTTAATCGACCGATTTGCATGGCCCTTTACGTAGTTACATTAAAAAAAATTATTTTAGAAAAATTCGGTGGTATCTCCCCTTTAGGGAAATATTAGGATAAATAGATCTGCCATCAGTCATGACCGCGGTTCACAATGCCTTCGTAAAAATGCACTTTGAGAATATACTATTTCCTTGCTGGAAATATTATAAATACTTATTTTAATTCAGGCATACGTAGAAAATGCGTCAACATCCTTTTCTACTGTATGAAACACTTTCATATTCTAAACGGTCGCGACTAAAGAAGAAAAACAATGGGCTTAACGTAACAGAACAAAGTAAAAGGGAGGAAATGTAAAGCATGAAACGAAACATGTAAAATAATAAATTAAAAAATATAAACATTCACAAACTTTGTTAACTTGTCACACCATAGTTTGTATTGCAACTATCTTAACTACAGTTTATTTTTTTGCAATTTCTTACAAAAGCGAATGAGGCGAAGCAGTGTAAGATCAAACACTCTCCATGCAATATTCTTCCGTTATAGGCGCGTGATAACCATATATTGCATATGTTAGTTACGTGTTTTCCATTAATTGTGGATGTTGTATGTAGGATAAAGTGCCCGAAGATCGACAACAAGGTTTCAACAATTTTTTTTACATTTCGCTACTAAAAACAAATAAAATCAGTTTATGCACACTTTTTATTCCAATGTGCTTTTTCCGAAAAAGAAAAAAAAATACTATCACGTAATTACAAATTTTTCGAATAAATTATGAGGTTTCACGTTCTTCTGCACTTTATCTGTGGACTAAAAACGGCCTGATAAGGTCGGACCACTAAGGTCGTGACGAAATATTAAATAAATTAAACGGCAATATTTGATGAAAAACAAGGGAAAAGAGAAACTATTAAAAACAACAAATTATTTAATTTTACTTTTGATATTACTTTTACAAAGAAAACTAACTAAGGTACGGCCCAAGAAGAGGAAGAGGAGAAGGCGAGAACGGAAAGAAATGAGGAGTTCGCAGTGAAATAGAAATGGAAAGTACAGATGGAAGAGAGAAAAAAGACAGAGGAAACACTCGAAACGAAATGAGAATAATCGTCGGGAAAGAAGGAAAAGAGAAACAGGGAAAAGAAGCAAAGACGATTCAGGTTGAGAGAGATAAGTATAAATTACTTTTCTGGAACGTAGCTGGTGCATCAAACAAGGACAGAGAATTTTGGAAATTTGTAGAAGACTTCAGTTTCGTAGGCCTGGTAGAGACATGGATGGAGAAAAGCACATGGAACAAAATCAAGTCGTGGCTACCAAATAGTTTTAACTGGGAATGCCAACCGGCGTTAGCACAGAAGGTATATTCACTGGAATAAAAAAAGGGATACAGGAAGAGAAAAAGCGGGAGAATGAAAGAATAGGAGGGATGCAGGAAAGAACTATAATCATAGAAGGATTAAAATGCAGAATCTTCACTACATGTATACAATGAAGCAGGATCGAAAGAGCTCACCGATGAAGTAAACAGACTAATAGAAGAGACAGAGGAAGTGAATCGAGTTCTGAGGGGAGACTTGAACGCAAGAATAGGGTCGAAAGACAAAACAGAAAATGCAGAAGGAAAGAGACTACTAGAGCTTACGGAAGAAAGAGGGTGGTCAGATAAACATCTCAAGAGGAAGGATGTAACACTAAATATAGAAAAGTCAAAAAAGATGTGCTTCCAAAAATGAGGAAGAAGAAACAAGAGAAAATGGTTTTGGAAGGGCAAGGAAATAGAAGAGGTGAAAGAAATGAAATACCTAGGATATATATTTCAAAGAAAACTATTATTAAGTGTTATTAAATGACACCCCTGGTGCGCATTCTGTAACGATCCAAAAGGAGTTGCTTCCAACAATTTTATATTTATGTGGCTTCGAGGCAAGTATTAGTGGATTTCTTTAATGTACGAAATTTATGTCGAAAAATATATTTGGCAAGAAGTGTCGCGTGTAATATCCAGACTACTAATTAATTTACACTAAGGGATGTCCGCTTTATATATTTTAAGAAGGGTGTAAGGTAGCGGTTAAGGGAGCGGAGAAACCGAGTTTGGGGGTAACGAGAGTTTAGGGTAGAAAGATTGAAAAGGATATAATTTTTATGAATTAGCGTTTCTTTTTGGAAAGTAGGAAGCATGAGGTATTTAGGAAAATAATAACGGAATGTTTTAGTGGGAATTAGGATTAAGGGTAAAGGAGCAGTATGCAAGAATGAAACACGAACGTGACAATTCGCACCGAAGTAACTTTTTGTCTTTCTGAATGAAGGGAACGCAGGCGACAGAGGCGACACTTAAATACGTTCAGACTATTCTGTCGAAGGCCGCTTGATCGCTGGTGAAAATTGTGTCGTAAAATTCAAAAAAGGCACTCGATAACTTGTTCGTGATGCGTATCTGCACGTGGGTGATAATAAATATTTGTACGATTGACAAAATCAAAAAGTACTTTTCTTGAAAGTACCACTACTTCCCGTCAAAATGCATTCACAAATTTTGCATTCAGTTTGTCACAACAATCCGAGTCGAAATTTGTATTCTATAGAGACTCTACCAAGGCCTAACGTAAATAGTTTGCAGTCTCAGCGTCCTATATTAAGTCTAGTTATCTCTATTTGCATCGATTTATAATTCCGGACAATCTATCCTACCTTTTGATTTTTTTTCGCCTCATTAGTTTTTTGAGTTATCATAAACGAATTAATTGCGAGTTACGAATGCGTTCTATCTTTTTTTTTGTTTCACGAGATTTATTAAAAGTTTTAAATACCTCTTGCATTGCGTCTTAAGGTAACAGAAATGACGACTCGAGAAAAAATGGTAATTCAAAGGAGAAAAACAAATTCAGTATAGACCTATTTTTTCTGTAATCTTTTATAATTAAATATTATTTTGGGCCAATATTTTTCAATTTTCATATTACTCAATCGAGAAACGGTATTGCTGTTCGGAATTTATTAATCTCAAAGGAAGTTATGCTCATTTAAATACGAGAAACCACAGTTCGCATCAGTGTATTATTAGCATACCCAATATTCAAGCTTGCACTTCAACAGCAGTTCTGAACATGTTTTTCTAAAACACGCTTAGTTTCCACTACCTTCCAAGAAAATCGGCGTTTCGAATACCCGGTACAGTCGAGTTCCAGTCGCAGTCCCATAGGGACATCACAGCTTCCTGGCGAATGCTCGAAAAGATCGCGACCTGCACGTTACGCAATTATTTCAATTTTCTCTTTAACTTAAAAAATTTGTTTAACATAGTCATTTTTTTTTTTCTTCTATCAAAGCAATTTCACCTTTTCTCCCATATGATATATTTGAGGTTATACAAAATACATCTTTTCAATGATATGAAAACACTATGTGATGATAATTAAAAAACTGTAGATATTTGTTATTAGGAAACATTGCAGTAGTCGTTTCAATGTACGCCTGGTTATAATATCAGTTCCAGATACAAAAAAAGACTTTTTCAAATATAGTGAATAAAAAACAAACCCCCCAATGTAAAATTGATATCGTGGTTCAATCATTATTGAAGTTATTTAAATAAACGTGTATGTAGGGTAAAAGTGTGGGTATTACTGCGTTCTTCTTTCTTTGTACCACAATTCAACGATATACGAGGCTCTTAGTTCAATATGACGTGCGATGTAACTATTCAGTTTATTATTTATCTTTGAAAATTAATAGAGTAATATAATCAAAAATTTCATCATTTTACTGCTAGCGATGGTCAAAAGCACATATCAGTATAAGGTATTTTTTTGTGTTATTAATGCTTCAGTATCCTTATTCATTGTTCCTCTGAGTAAAATTATACTTAATTTTAATTAAAAAACGAAGAAAAATAGAAATTTGATTTATTTTTATTTTGAATTTGCCGTCGTAGGATTTGGCACAAGTTTTTCAAGCGTGTGTGCATTACTGCGTTTGAAATATTGTTATTTCCTAACCTAAAAAACTAGGTATCTAGGTAGTTATCTACCTAGTTAAGTGAAATTGCTTACAATTAGTTGTCTAGTCGTCTATGTAATGGGGAAAGTAAAAAGTAAATCTAAAATCAATAGAAAAAAAAGTAAAATCAAAACAACAAAGACGTGTTTATAATTAAAAATGTGCTAATCAGTTACCAAAGTTTTGTTAATTAATGTTACGGAGAATCATTATTAAATTTAAAATTGAATCTTTGTATTAAGTACATATTATTTAGATTAACATTTAATTAACAAAAAATTATATTTTAATAAATGTTTTTCTTTGTAATCTATTTTATTTATTTTTGTTTTATTGTATTTCGCAGGATTAGACGCGCAATAATTAAACAATTCGCAGTATTAGATTACAGTCGCTCTAAGCCCCGCAGTAATGCATTTTTTGATTGCCTTTTTTATCTTAGGAAAATAATATTTGATCACTGTCAATTCTTCTAGTACCTGTTTGTATTTAGTTAAACATTCATAGGAAAAGAAAAGTTCGATGTCTTTTAATGTACCTTTGAACTTCGCCCTGTCTTTCAAATCGCAGTAATACTCACACTTACCCTAATATTCAAACAATTTGATCGCAGAGAATTGTAGAGACCATGCAAATCTTACATATCAATACTCAATTTCAATACATCTGTAACAAGTGTAATCCAGTTTAAAAAAGCATAATTGTTTAGTATTCACATGCGAGTAATACGTCACAGTAAGCGAGCCAATGATACCTGATTATGGAAACTATTTGTTCGGTTGTTCCTTGTTAGAGACATTGACCCGACATAATTTCTTAATATTAACACATTCCAGTGACTACATCAACTTTTACTGTAGATTAATTTTTCCAAATTTATGATTAACGTGAAACTGATATGTTTACTATATATACAATATAAGTGAACCATGCCGAACCAGAGACCAAAATTAATGTTACTTCTAAAGAACGTTACTGTAATGCAAATAATAATTTGCGTATTTAGAAAAAAAGTAGAATTTACATATATACATGAACGAAGTTATGAACAATAAATATTATCTGTAATTATTTGTATTTATTACATCATGAAAGAACTACAAACATAAGGGTGTAGTGGAAAATATTTTGACTACCATACTATATTAATTAAGCAGGTGATGTCTTGAGAAGTGTAATTAATATGATAAAAAGGACCAAGACTTGGTTGCTGGTTTGGTAGGATAAAATACGAGAGAGTAAAAATAGTCTGTGTTACCTTCCAAGGCTCTCGTCTTCCTTCGTGTCGTCATAGTCCCACAGGAGAATGGTAAGCTGCTGCGCGATGGCCGAACTGATGGCACACTGCGATTCCCCATACATCACGCATCACGCATCACGCATCACACATCACACATCGCACAGTCATACCAGATTAAATCTTACCCTTGTGATTTTTAAGTTTTTAATAACCTTTAGCATCTTCCCTTCGATTCTAAAGAGACGTTCTTAATCAATTAACGCTTCGCACATAAATACACGAGCGAGATTTGCTCTCAGGATTCTTTTACTTTGTTTATAATTGTATCAAACTGCTGTGTGCATTGTATACGTTTTACAGTACTGACAATTCACTGAGTGCTTTAATTTATCACTGATGACATTGATTGCAGTGGTTGTAGATGGTTAAAATTATATTATCAAGTGTATCCAGTTGTACGATATAAATAGATTTAGAAACTGGTCAACAACATCTCGAAAGAATCAGCAAATATAAAAACCCAAAAATATATCACGCATTGGCACGATTCCAATTGCAAGAAAAACTATCAAATACAATATGATCTATAGATATGAAAAATATATTAAAACAGGTGTGCATTTCCATGTTTCCCATAATGAAGAATTGTTGGATATTTTCAGAACTGTTACAATAGAAAGTATAAGGTATCCATAAAGAGATGGAAAGAGATGGAAAGAGCCTTTATAAAGAGGAAATAATCCTGTCACGGAAAGTTTGTATTCTCATTTAAGCGAACTTCAGAATTTAACAAAACAGATTCTCTAGAATTCATTTAAAGAATGCCGTAAACAAAAATTACTTAACCCCTTGAGCGGCATTGGTGCCATATGGCGCACATTGTTTATTTTGCGATTAGCTCGGACAGATTTCACGAAATTTGGTACTCGGGAATTTTTAAGGTCGCTAGTTAAGAATCCACTCAAAATTAAAAAATTCAAATTGGTCGATAAAATATGGTGGCTCAAAAATACTCAACGTCTCATGATGTATTAGATTCTTGTAGTATTTTGTATTCAAGGGATTTTTCGTCCGTGAATACGAATTTTAGGTTGTATGTGCAAAGTTGGAAATGATGGATTGCATTTTGGTCCGCAATATTGAATTCGCCATTTTGAATTTCGAAATTATGAATGCAGATTCGTAATCAGCGGCCTCGAAAATCCCCGACTACCTATTTTCATCAAAATCGAAGGATTTTTTTCTGCGGCTTGGGGCACACACCGTGAAATTTGTCTTGCCGTTCAAGGGGATAAACAACATCTAAACTGGAGTATTACAAATAAATATTTCATTCATACACGCTACCAAGGTAAGATGGCACAAGAAACATGTGAATTAAATGATATGGCGTGAACAAATTTTCTTTTACTATATCCGTTAGAATAATTTAAAGATTAGATTTTGTTTCTTACCGCCAAAAAAGAATGGCCTGAAAATTGTAGTGACTGCAAGATAATTTTTCTAACAACAAGCACATGCTTAGAAAAACGTGTTTTCTTCCACCAGGCTCAAAGGGATAAAAAGAAATTGAATCTGAGAAACACGAAACATACCTCACACCAGTAGTCCCATTTTGGATCAACCGTGTTGTCAATAGTTTTTGTGCGGAATTCTTCTGCGCCAATATTTATAACTGCGTAGGGATCGGATTTTCCTTTGCCCAACATGCCAATGTCTTTTTTCATAAGATGTTTCGCTTGCACTACGTGAATTCTCAGAACACCCTGTAGATAGAAAATTCTGCGTGACTCATAATGTTGGAAATGGTTACGTAAATAAAACAAGTGTCAGTCTCGACGAAACGATGACACATAACAGACTGCAACCTATTAGGTGCTAAAATATTGTACGAATTCTATTATTTACCTCCGGTTCAGGTGTCTTTAACATCTCAGCAGGAATTTCGGGACTAAGTGGTATTGCCAATTTATTCGGCAGGACTAGGATGGCGCCGAATTGTTCGATAATTGTTTTCCGGAGTACATCGCTACGTAAAGAAAGTTTCTAAGTAGCACAAATGTTACATACTGTGTAGTAATTATGTATAAATTAACTTACCTGAAACCGGGTAAATCCAAAACATCTACCGCTCCTACTAAATTAAAATCGATGGTGGGATTATTTAAGAAGAATATTTGCAATCCGCCAATTAGCGGCATTACGGGAATCATCGGTTTCATTACTACTCTTATCATTCCGCGAATCTGCAAACAGATAATAATTGGATCTGTTATTATATGAATGACGTTGGCCATTCAAAACGAATACAGTATATAGTTGAACGAAATTACTTTAAAACATAGATGACAGAAAAAAAATAGTCAGTGCTGAAACAACTATAATTTTATATGAAAAATTGCAGTTTATTTATTTTTAATATATTAAGACTTATCATTCTCTAAATTTAAAACTTGTTTTAAACAATGTTATTTTTTTTAACAAAAATTGGTATGATTTTGTCAATTTTATGAAACAACAAATTCCAACACCTTTTTGTTATCAGGAAATCGACTACACCCATTTTTGTAAGTAAAAAACACTTCAAAGAATCGTAAACTGCAATAAAGAAATTTTTATTTTTTTATTTTAAGGTAACTACGATTCCTTAAATCAAGACTAATGATCAAAAGCACACGGCATCCACAAGGAAGATATTTTGGTACATGGAACAATGACTTAGCGCACCGACATAATAAAAAAAGGATAGTCAGGATAATTTGAATATAAAGAGCGACAACAGCTGGGATTGTTTGGAATACTTGAACACGAGAAGCTGTAACCAAAAGCATTAGGATATAAAAACCGTAAAACAAACTTGAACGTAGAAACCGATGGTTAGATACACCTGTATATCAAAAACAATGATTTGGAGTAGTTGTGTGTCGGAAAAATGAATAGCTATTTTTACGATTTCGCAAATTTTGTTGCCAAAACGATTTATCACGAGATACCACTAGGAGCTAGTCTTATTCGTAAATGATGCGAATTACTGTACGAATTATTTCACGGTTATGAAATTTGAACAGCAACCAAAATCCGCCCGACGGCAACCGAGGCTCGAAATCGATGATTCGCCATAATACACAACGTTTCCTGGTGTAAATAAAGCAGTTTACAATCAAAAATGAATAAATTATACAAATTTCATAAATGAATATCGTTGAAGTTATGTGTGTGCATGTGTGCGTGTGGGAAGCCCATTCACAGAAATTGACTCACCTGAAAATCCTTGATGCCTCCTTTGATATTTCCGAAGGAGAAAGTAATGTCGCAATCACCAGCATATCTGGATAATTAGTTTTATTATTTGATGTCAAGGTCACTGTTGATACATAACTACTACAGACAGCGTCATTTATGAATTTTGAATGGATTAATATTTTTAAATATGCGATTGATTGGCTAACGGTGTAATTATGTTATACTTACAGTATGTCAGCATCTAAGATAATTTCATTCCTTGATGTATTCTTATCGTAGACTTTTATTCCACATATTTTTGCAGGCTAGAAAATGTTATAATATGATAGTATAATTATGTCATTTTTGCATTTAATTAATATGAAAATTCTAATTTTATTTAAGAAATCTAATTCCACGTGTTTCGTAATGTCAGATGCTGTAGTAATTAGTACAGCTCTTATCTACTTTTGCATCTTGCATCATACATGTATCCTAATATATCCTTATATGTATATGTATATGAATAATACGGATTAGCTACCACAAGTTATATCTTATCTAAATTAGAAATATAAAAACACTAATAAAATGGTAAATAAGCGATGATAAAACATATAAAAAGCAAGATGAAAGGAAGTAAGATAATAGAAACCGTGGACTTGGTTTTTCCTCTGTGATTAAATTCAAAAGTAGATGAAGCAATATAATTATGAAAAATATTTAATGTTAATAAATCGTAATAGTAGTATCAACTGCTAAGAGAAGCAAACATAATACATCATTTTTAACTAAATTGGTTCGTATAATGCTTTATGTGTACATGGAAGTCTGATTCATGCTTGTTTTTTACTGCTGTACTATGAAATGCTTATCTTAAATGCAAATGCGTTTCTATGGCTGTGAGAATGTTTTATTCATATACGGATATCATCAAGCAAACTTTTCATGTGTTTGCTACGTGCGTACCTACATGGATCACATATCTCTGCATGTATTTCAGTATACGTGTAAACTAAAAGTCAAGCAGAAAACGACGTCCAACAAAACTAGTAGCGCTGGTAGAATGCACCTGTACAGCAATACATGCTTAGATATTAGAACTAGGTGCGTACCCACACAGTCAATATCAGGATTCTAATAAAATGTTATGTATTATATATTACTTTGTGATATTCTTGTTAGAGAAATGGAATATTTTTTATCTGAGTAAGCAAATATTTCTAGTCGTATCAGTTTTCAATCAGCTGAATAATCACAGGTGCTGAATGAAGACAGTGGATGAAAACTTTGAACGTCATGGAAAAATATTTGATATGTACATATATAGCATTAAAGTTGATTTTGTAAAATGTATGACGAAAAATTGACCAGTTTACAATTGTCAGAAATTCTTCTTAATTATAATTTGATGCAGTGTTTTTTAAAATTAAATGCAAGATGACTGAGTTGTTCAATTTCTGATATAACTGTGCTCAATTGAAATTTGGTTCGCATGTTTGTGATAACAAATATGGCAATAGATTTTTCTACCATATATTAGAACTTTAATTTAGCCATTTTTTCTTAGTTAAATAAGTAGTGACTTACAATGCGGCCCAAGACCATTCTTTCAAATTGGAATCCTTTCATTTTATATTCAGCTAGTCGTTCCACAATGGCAGGTTGTATGCTTTGCTTCACTAATCCACGAACAAATTCGTTCATGCTTGGCCAGGTTTTGTATAGAATCTAAAAAAAATGTTAAGTGTCATATTTAAATAATTTATTTTTACTTACCAATCTAATATTCTTAAAGTTTAACATTAAGATAAATATAAGTACTAATAAGATACAATACAAGGCAATAATTGACAATTAATCAATTTATTAGATTTTAATTTAGTCAATTATGAATTCAATATATTGTATATATGTATACATGACTTCTAGTATTGCAAAATAATAAATTTGTATGTACTATTCTGAATCAAAGAATCTTCTTCCTTAAAAAGCAATATATATTTATTTATCTAATAAAATGATATACTATAATAAAAATAATCATACCCGATTTAACCATTCAGCACGGTCAAAGTCTGGAAAGTAAACCCAAGAAGGGAGCTCATCCAATCTGTTCATTATAATCTGTTTTTCTTGAGACATAGCCATTGCTTGAGCTGTTATTCTTCGCAATTCATTATCTCGTTTCTTTTCCATTTTCCATACAGAAAGAATTACAGGTCCAATTAGCCATGCAATACTCCAATTCATATAACCCCAGCCCCAAATAATTCCCACTGTTGCTAATTTTGTTGCAAATGATTTTGCCAACGATAGAATTCCACTCTTTTCATCCACTGATTTTGTATTATTTTCATTTTGCTCTTCCATTGTTTTTGTTCTTTATTCTTCTTGTTTAACAACAATGATGTGGATTTAACGCAACTATAATTTATGAGGTGGATAACGAATCCTTAATATAGTTTCCACATATCATCTGAATTTTTGTAAATGTGATAGTTTTAGAATGGCAATATCTGCAATAAAGTTTTAAATTAAAAATGTGTCTATTTTTCAATATTAACATAAACTTATGGCACAAATTAAATAGTATAACTGCAAAGTTAAAGGAAATTAAAGTTAAGATGTATTATACTTTTTAAATATTAAACTACATTATATAAAAATTGTACATGGGTAACTAAATATATGCATACAACAAAGTAATACAAACATTTATACTGTGAGTTATAAACTTATTCGTATAGTGACAGAATCTTTTATTAATCTATTGCAAAGAATAGTAAGGTGACCTAAATTCAGGTTTTAATTTCTGACTTTTTGCAAATACATAAAAATATCACATACTAACTTCAAAGGATAAAAATAGATATGACTCTTCCGTTACATACTGAATAAAGTTTCTTAAAACAATATCTACTGAAACATACAAACAGTATTTGGGATATTACAAAAATAATATCAAGAGACTTGGCTGAGTCTTAGGCTAAGTATTTTGAACTTTGAAAAAAACTCTACGTTGTAAATTCTTAAATAAATAATATACAAGTTCATAAAAATTTACTTCTCAGAAACATTACTTCATTTTACATTTTATGAACGTATTATTGTGTGGTTAGGATAATACAGTACTTAATCCTCGGAATCGTTTCAAGAAACCTATGAAGTATGCATAAACTCCAATTACCAGATAACATATAAGTTCACATTAATACCGACACTGTTTGACTTTAAAATTAATGATGGAGATAACAGCCTCCCAAATGACCGACCACGACGTAAGACGAGGGCTGACTAAAATACATTATGTTCACTGCAGCCGCATGACTAATTCACAAGCCAAGTCGTCGATTCTCCCACCAGATGGATGAATGCACTGCCATCTATGAAACAAAGGATTATATACATCAGTAGAATGAACTTATTTTCCAGAAATTCGGCCCTCGTTCACCTGCGTCTGGCACATGTGGTTAAATATTTATAACATAATTTGGTTAAATAACCAAATTATTTTTATCTTTGCCACTTTAGACGAAAAATTAGCCAGCTATTTTTCCAAAAATTATTATCCAACGTACACAGCTTAATAAAGATTAATTAATAAAATAATGAGCTGGACAATATATTAAATAAGTGATGATAGTACGATTGTTTTTTAGTAATTAAATTTTTACGTGCAAATAAGTATTGTTTCGATTTTTTTTTAATAAAGATATGCATGTAGTTGGCTATGGTAAATAATTATAAATAGCCATGGCTACTATACCGAATAGATGTCCTGTTATTCAACTGGTAATACAGCATTTTACATCTCTAGGCACATTTCCCCCATTGGGGATGAACGCTTACAGCAGTAACCTTTCAGAAACATTGCAATATCCCGTTTTCACAACATATCATTCGTAATATTATAGAGCCCACTTGGACATTAGTATTTCGATACAGTTAAAATGTTTTATTCCTGGGACGTATTGAACATGGAGTGTTTGTAATGTAACTTACAAACGTTTTTGAAAAGGTTTCAAGAATAATCTTTTGAAATGATGTATGTTATTTCGAAATTTCGTAATTTTTGGGGGCGTTGAATGGGTAACACTATTCAAAGATTGTAAATTTACTGTGACAAGTAGTATGCAATTTACAAAATCTGTTTGGGAAATAATTATAGCTGACGATTAATTTTAAAAAGCTTTATGTGAAAATTACAAAACTTGTGTAATATTTCGGTTGTTACATGATAAAAATTGTGCAATTAAAATTCGATTTTTAATATTCATTGACCGTCACTGAATTTCCAGCTACCCGTGCCTGAAAAATCGGATGCGTGTCTCATAGAAATTTCTGTAGCATGCGTACTGCAAAATCGCAGCATATTGTTTTACTCAAAGACGCTTTGGAATATTAATACGCTTGTATTGGAAAAATCGAAGTAAATCTCCAGTACTCTGAAGTGGAGTTTTGCAGTGTTAGTTACCTGTGATGAACCTGTTATAACAAATGGTTTGTTATGTTAGCGGACATTTTCACATTTTTGTGAGTTATTTGAAATGACATAGAAACATATATCAATTTACCTGAGATGATAACAATATTACAAGAATACGTTTCTGGAATCTCGCTATAATTTTACCGTGCTGTATGGGGCGAATTTTCATATAAATTAACTTACTTTTTATCATTTCAGTCCGCCACATTGGATCCGCGATTTTGAATTTCTGAACATTCAGTTCAGATTCGTAATTAGCGACCTCAGAAACCTCTTGGGGCAGATTTAAATACAGACAATCGAATATTGCCTTATCGTTATTCAGTTATGTTGCCGTGTAACATGTTGACAAAAAATAAAAGAGACAGTTAGTTCGTTTGACGGTTCGATGGTGAACGGACACGTTTAGTCCGAGCTCCTAAATAAAAATTTATTTACTTTGTAACCACGTACTCGTTTAATACGGATCGTGAATTAACGCGAAGTCGTTACGAGAAGTGCGACACTCTGAGTACCAAATTTCAAGTAAATTGTATGTAATGGAAAAATGTATGCTTCAAAGGATTAAGCCAACCAAAAAAAATTGTACATTTGATAAAGTGTTGAAAGTGTAGGTAAGGCGAATAAAGCTATTATTCTGTAGAGACGCACATTTAATATTACTAACGCGTGAAACAAGAACGTAACGTAATTTGTTGATAGAACAATAGAAGAGAAGGGTCGTATTTTTTAAATGTGATATCACTTAGTGCACTCAATTTATCAAATACAGGAATTTCCTATTGAAGATAATGAATCGTCAGAAAAATGTTAAAAATACATCTTAGGAATGGCAGCGAGGATGTATGAAGGATGGACAAAAGGACCTCTGTAGGTGGGACAAACATATTTTGGAATGACGTCTGTAAGATGTCCTTTGTGGATTTACGGATGTCTGTTGGACGTCAGTAATGGCGATTCACGATGTCTTTATGACGTATTTTTCACAACGCAGTGTTGCGTGGGTAAATGTAGCTGATGTTGCTGGTGACGCCATCTTATCGTTTCAGAGATAATGATTCTTATACACAAATCAAATTTTTATTTTTGAAATATTGAAATTTTAATAATCAATATATTTTCTGTCGATTATTTACAATATTGATCCTTTTAATAATGATACGAATCGATTTGTAAAATCAATAATTTTCTAACGATGTAGCATACCTACGTTAAAGTATTCAAGGATTTATACGACAAAAATCTACCGACAGAATTGTTGGATTTCGTAAAAGTACAACATGATTTACTTCCTCGAAAATCCAAGGGCCATCGGCATTCACGGGAACATAGGAAAATAGTTTTAACAATATATTTCTTAGAGTCGCGCGCTTACAAATTTTTATCGAACATGTTCTAGTTACCTTTGATGCGAAGCTTGCAACGTATGTGCGAAGGCTGGCAATAAGATGCAGGATTACATGATTTTTTTGTTTAAAATAATCAAAGTACGAGTAGACTCTCTGAGAGGTACCGATGTGTTTTGTGTGCTGACGAAATGTCGATAAAGTCCCATTTATTTAACAATAACAAGCAAATCATTTGTCCCCGCGACTAGTGTCTTAGTTTTAATGGCATGAGGTGTCTCATTCAATTAGAAACAACCGTTGGGATACTTCTTCGGCAATGGAACGTGTTCGGGTCCAGATCTGAAAACGATTATCCTAGACTGTATATACGAAGAAAAAAAGATTTAAGTAGTTAGTGTAAAAATGTTAATTAGTAATATATTTTATATTGCACATAGGAATAGCACTTCTTATTGTACGAATGAAAATAAACGTTATATATTAAACGTAATACATATGCATATTATTGGATAATATTTAATAACTACCTAGGACGTATAATATCAGATTGCACTGATTAATTTGAATGATTATGAATATTATAAGACGCGATTATAATATCGGATAGATATTACATTAATGATTTATATGTATATAGATTTCAATTCTTTGGATATTATATTGTAATAAACATGTATGAGGTTTTGCAATGAGTAATATTCAGCATTGTATAAGGCAGTATAAGGATTTATAACCGTAAGTATTAAGTATTTCATCAGCGATTATAACATGTAGGGACTGATAGAATAGCTCGCTGTACTGTAACGTGGCGTCTGCGAGACGACCTGTACAAAAAAATTCGGATCTCCATGCACTGCCGATGGACTGCGGTGTCTCCGGCACTCATCGCCAAGGGGTGCGTAGGTCCGGGTGTCGGGAGGAGGGAACGAGGAACCCGGTGGATGCAACATCTCTAAAATATAATACTAGCGATATAATGTTTCTAGTTTCTCTGTTTACTTTGAGCGACAGTCCAACTAGGAGGTGAACTCTTGTCTTCCGAACATTCACTGTCATTGCACTGTATGAAAACACATTTCGGATGGACATGGGCTACATGGCAAAGTGGTAAGTTGGTCTTGCAGGAGCAAATACGGAAGAAGACCAGCGAGGACAACCAGAAGAAGAAGATACAAGCAGATTACCTGAAATGGACACTACGAGTTAGGCAAAGGATACAATGTTAAGACAGATCCTCTGACTCATCCAGCGCGTTTATTATACGTGAGTGAATTGCGACAGTCTGTCGTGTGAGCTGTTCTCCCGCTAGTTCGTCACCCTGAAAGCCCACAGACAGAGGAAATGATGCAAGTATAGCAGTGAGTTCTTTTGCTTCTGTTAATATACAATGTCCACAAAATATTCATTATATTTCCTTATATTTGCTGTTACATGGTATTACATTGTTCTTGTGTTAGACTTCCGAACAATTTAGTCATAACTGATGATGGTCTGTAATTGGAAAAATCAATTGCTCAGAACGCAAAGATGCTGCTACCAATACGGAAATTGTTACGGACATCAAGTAGCGGATGACATTTTCCTAATATTGGCGATTTGTTCATGAGGTGTTTCGCTAATCAGTTTGAATAATCTGCTCCCCTCCAGCTGTTAAAGACAACTAGGTAATACTCGATGAATCATTGCCCGTCCCTTTGTGAATTATTAGTGGATGCACATGCCAGTGGTAATCTTCGTTTCAAGGTATGATAGTGACCGCGCAATAGATTGAGAATCTTGTGAATCCATTTCTATCGATTACTTTTTGTTTAGGTCACTTAACATAGGCGAGGCGGGTTGAATATAGAAGCCGTTTATTGCTTTATGGAGAATATAACGAATCAGCCAAAACTTAGCCGGAACGGCGTATGCCTTGAAACACTGTACGGGAATGCTGTGGACTACGAAGGATTTCACATTGCATCCTACTTAGACGACGCAGATACTTATTCTTTCACACATTCTAAAGAGCAGAAGACTCCTTGTTTCACATTGCCGTGACATAAGGTGAAGAGTGCTACCTATTAATATAAACATTATTCGAGTGCTAATTAAGTAGTGTGTCTATGGTTTACGTATGACTTTAAACATGCAAAGGTGTGTGTGTGTGTGTGTGTGTGATTACTATTTTTCACTCTCCAAACTTGTAAAAGTATTTTTTATACGATCGTTATTAGTCTAACAATTTGCAGATTTTCTACGACAGTGTACTGAGATAAATGGATGCCTGTTAAATTGATGAAAACATGACGATAAAGGAAATAGAATGAAACTGGGTAGCTAAATGACAAATTACAGTATATTTGCCAACATAATAACAGCACGCTTAACACAATGATGTATTTTTCCTGGCAACATGCTTGGATTTATGGTGGGCAGTCGTTTGGATATGTGAGGTCATGAAGCTATTTTTTAAACATGCTACATTTTTTCTTACTTCAAGATTTTTAAATTATCGGCTGGAGTTCCATACAGACTCTCTTAAGTTTTCAGTGCCGACCAGGAGCAGTCAGGTGAAGAAAACATTTCGAAAGCAATTAACGACGTTTCGACAACTTTGGAAGTAATCATCAGGCTTGGGTCTATAAATTGTTAGGAGTGATTGACAAAAAATCTATTGCTTATTCCGCATGAAACGATGTTGTTTTTTATGCGATGTGAGACTAATGAAAGTAAGTCGTAAACTGTAAAACATGTTAAATTTCCATAAGACGAAATGTTCCTAAATGTAATTTTTTCTTTTTATTTAATTAATAACTAATAATTTCCTTCTTTTGTTTTAGGTGTGACGAAGAAGCAACTGTCAAGTTCGACCAGGAGGTCATACTTCTATTTTGAATATTGAGTAGAACCTTCAGAAGATATTCTGGAAAATAAGTGACGAGTATTTCAGGTTCTAAGTTTCAAATATTAATTATAAATTTTATTCCATAGATTAATGTAGTACCCTTATTTTTGATGAAATGTTTGAGGTTGAATGGGGGCCGATGGACCTTGGATATGGTTCCCGGCGTCCATGGATTAGCTGAACCAGCTCCGGTGAAGGCTCCCAGTATTAATCGGTGGAGGGATTTCGATCTTGTAGCTATCGCTTCGTCCGATCGCGTTCTCGGTTATCTGTTCTCTGTTTCCGACACTATTTACCTGACGCTTACTCGGACCCTCTCTAACTCAACCTAGCAGCTTGAGCGGCCGTGCATTTCCGTTATCGTCTGCTCCCGTTCGTGCAGCCAGTTGCGTTTACTAATTTTAGGCGATCCCAAAGATCAGCGCCTACGTTTGCGTTTCTCGATTTTACGCCTCCCCAAAAATCGATAGGATCCGCTAAGCTACCGGCTTCCTGATAGGTTCCGTCAGAGTTCTCGTTTGACGGAGTTGAGGCTGTTCCACCTCAGCTCCCAGGTCATACCGGCTTGTCAGTTCCCGGTGAAATAAGAATTGGCTGGCGTCCACTTGGCATGCGGATGCATGAGCGAAGAGTGGACGGACGAATGTTGCGTAGGTTAGCTCTCGGATCTTTTCAATACCGGTGTCGAATGTAGAAAATACGTCACAGTTTATATAATACTGAGACAGGCTCTTTTCTCATACACCGAATAAATGCAAATTTTATATATTTTATTTTATTTTAGTTAAGGTGAGATTCTCTTGAGAAAGCCTTCACCTAGCGCGGCCTGGGTCAGAGGCTGCTAGGGCTCAGAATTTAATAATAATTACGTCGGGCGCCAATTAGTTTATGGATCAACTAATAACCGTTCAATGAATATTTAACCAAGAGACATCGACGTTGAGAATAGAAATCAGGAGAAGTTCGGTACGATTGGGAGACCCAGAGGAAATTGCAGAGGTAGGCGTTATGAATTGCAAATCTACTTACAGTTTTATCCTCGTTTATTGTTCCAACGAATATAATTCAATTTATCGTAGTCTGTTCGTAAAGTACGTATCAGATCTAGTTCCTCGGTAAGTCTCTCTGTACTCCTTATAATGATTAGTTGGCCATGGATATAATTCAAAAGGTCGTGTGCCTCGATCGGTGAAATTCGCTACAGCGAGGCACACACGTGCTTGAACAGTTACAATCGTCGAGTGAGTCTCGCTCGATGCCAGGTGCCGAAAATCGATTCTCACGCATGCGCCCTAGACCAACGGCGGTCTGTACAGGCTATTGGTCGGTGAGCTAGCCTGACGTCGAGTACTTCACACGGCAACTTGAATACTGTCTCAATACATTATTGCTCTACTAACAAAAAATATTGAACTCATATTATAATGCCAAGTACATAAGTCACTACATGTCTGCGTACTATATGATCTAGCAGTGGCTCAACTGTTTAATTGTGGTTTCAACATTTCCTATAACGTCTTCGCTACACTTTTGTGTTACTACTATACTTTTGATCGGTGCCAAAAATTTCACAATACTTTGAGCAAATTAATAATATTCTCAGACTGTATGATGTTAATAGGCTTTATCTTATTAAGTAAATACGAATTCTCTATTTTGAAAGTAGTCGTTGGGTTTGGGTCATAGATTAACATAATGAACATACATTTATTTCAAGTAAGGCACGGACCCGCCAAGTAGTACTCGATAAGGAATTTCCCAACGTTTTATTAAACGATAATTAAATATAAGAAGCAGTAGTAACACAAAAGTGTAGCGAAGACGTTATAGGAAATGTTGAAAATACAATTAAAAAGATGAGCCAGTGCTAGATCATATGGTACGCGGACATGTAGTGACTTATGGGGCGGGTAAGGTATTAAATTTTTTTTTTTTGCATTTTAAAAAAATTTCTTTATTGAATGCATAATATCTTAAGAATATTGTGTCAAAATTTCAAGTCGATTGGAGCAAAATTGACGAAGTTACGAGTATTTTTATACATGTCGGATTTTAATTCCCACCCGACCCGAGCGCGCTATTCTTACCTGGTGATGTTTCACGTGCGTTCCTATTTTCGCGTCATTTTAGCTCCGTTTTCATTAATTTTTGTGTTAAATTATTACTAAAATGCCTAAAAAAATTACAATATCTGATAGACAATCAGCTGGTTCGAGATTATATCGACCTAGAAAAATTGTATCTTCGCAAAAACGTAAAAACGAAGGCATTTCAATAAGTAGCGCGTCAGCTAAAAAAATTAAAGTGACCGTTGAAGATCAAGTTACGGAGGATCTTGAAAAACATTATAGGATAATTGATTTTTTATTAGTCTTTTCAACAATTGCTACGCTAGTGAAGTGTGTGAAATGTGATGGAAAAGTAAA